>JAOPHQ010002946.1:0-56613 GCA_030340625.1 Merluccius polli
CAGTCTTCTTCTTCTCGACAACAGGGGGAAACTATCAGGTTTCCCTGCCAACAATACTAGAGGTTTGGTAAACCCCTTCTTTAAACAGGTGGTACGAGAATCATTGGATCTCTTTCATAACAGCCAACACATGCCTGACATATAATGCTTTACCTCAGTGGTTCTCAACTGGTCTAGCCTCAGGACCCACATATATAGCAGTAATCAACAATGCCTTCATGTTCTGTTCCGCTTTACATGGCTTCTCTTCTTTCCCTCCTCTACTCCCGCCCCCCCCCCCCCCCCCCCCCATACATTAACACACACACACACACACCAACACACACATCCAGGTGTCGATGGTTCCCAGACACCCCTTCCCCACGGTGGATGTACCAGACCACGCCCACTACACCATCGGTATCGTCATCCTGGTGGTGGGCATCACCGGCATGCTGGGAAACTTCCTGGTCATCTACGCCTTCTGCAGGTATCCACATCACTCTGCAGATATTCAGAGTTGAGAGTTGTAGAGAGAGAAAGAGAGCGGAAAAGAGCAGAGGAGAGCAGAAGAGTTGACTCAAAACAGATATTCTCACCAGGGTGCAAAATTAACCTTTTTGCCCACCGGCCAAATGGCAGGTGAATGTTCACATTTTACCAGCCACTCAATAGGTTACCGTTTTTTTGGCTTGTGAGTAAAGCAAATCCACCAGCAACTTGCATATGTTACCAGAATTTGGCTGGTGGCTGATGCTAATTCTGGACCCTGATTTTCACAGAGCATTTTACGAGAGACTATTAACTATAGCACTATTGATGACTATGTAACTTATAACAGATTACATGCAAATAATAGCTCTTAAAACACCTTTAATGAGTTCAACATGCGTCTAAATCCACTTCATGGGGCAATATTCAAATGGTTTTCAGTTGATCTACTGACTCCCAGACGAAAAGTTCCTGGTTTCCTTGAGCAAGTCTATTTCTTCATCAATTACCTGTATCTGAATCTGAATTTACCATCAGTCACATAATTGCTAAATTACTAAATACAAAAAATGCAGACTATTTGGGGATTTCTGCAACATGTATGCAGACATGCACTAGCGCACAACTCTTTTGTGCGTAAAACTATATATATGTCTGTTCTGTATGATTGCCTGTGCACTACATTTATGTATTAATCAGAATCAGTATATATATATATATATATATATATATATATATATATATATATATATACAACATTTCTACAACATTGAAATGTGTAACAAGAAGACAATAGTGGCTACTACATAGGTTACTTTATACATGAGGACATGACAGTATATGCATGTATACAATTTACAGTACCGTGTACCGCATGCAAAGATTTATATTTGACAATGATGATATGTAAAAAGCGGTTTAAACTGCAAAATATATATGTTTATAAATACATATATAAATATATAAATGCATATATATGTTGTAAATATATAAAAATGTGTGTACTACTGTGTGCATGTGTGTGTGCGTGTGCGTGTGTGTGCGTGTGTGTGTTTAGGAGCCGGAGTCTGCGTACGCCCGCCAACATGTTCATCATTAACCTGGCCGTCACAGACCTGCTCATGTGTGTGACGCAGACCCCCATCTTCTTCACCACCAGCATGCACAAGCGCTGGATTTTCGGCGAGAAAGGTAACATTGGAACACCGGACACACCTTCATTCAAGGGCAGCCTGCCTGCCTGCCTGCCTGCCTGCCTGCCTGCCTGCCTGCCTGCCTGCCTGCCTGCCTGCCTGCATGCATGCATGCATGCATGCATGCGCACCCACCACCACACACACACTTGCCGGACACACGCACACATAGAGGCTGCACAGCCAATTATGCATGCACAGCAAAGCAGAGCAGGCATTCTGTTAGAGTAGCATTGGGTCATGCATGACTTTGTATACAGGCACACACACAGACACACACACACACACACACACACACACTAATGCATACATGTTACTACCTCCACTGTTCGCAGTATTAACGGGATAAACTCAAATGAAACAAGCCGATGAAACACGACGTGACAATTCATTGTATGTGATGCACACATCTCACATGTGTGTGTGCGCGTGTGTGTGTGTGCATGTGTGTTTTTTCCATGTGCACAAATGCATGTGCATACATACATTGAGGACCTACTTGATCCTCAAGATACAATTCAAGTGCTACGATCACATAGAGTCCACATGTGAGTACACTCCTCCACGACTGACCTTGGAGAAGACAGCCCTTCATTACAGCATGGATCGCATCTCAGCCTCCAAGGACCCCGACAGACGAAACGTAGCCCCCACCACCACCACCACCGAACCCATTAATGCATAGAAATGATTGTAAACATAACACACTTGCACACACAAGCCACAGACGTGCACGCGCACACACACACACACACACACACACACACACACACACACGGATAGAACACCATTACATATGTAAGAGCACAGAAAAAGGAGTAAAATGGTGGGAATGTATTCTGACTCAAATCCTTACAACCCTAATCCTCATCTAGCTCTCGCTGGGCACCCGAGGGTCCGCTGACGTAATGCGTGGGCCGTCGCTGATGAAAGGGCTTTTAGCTGGTTTCTGGTCACTGTCTCGCTCTGATCGATGCCATTGATCGGCGGTCCACCAATAAAATAAGTACCTTTGAACCTAAAAAAAGAAACCCTTACTCCTAAACCTGCCGGTTCCCACCAGGTCACCGATTATGCGCTTGTGGCTATAGACACAAACATGCACCCCCACCCTCACCCCCCCCCTACACCCTTACACATGCCAAGGAAAACTTCAATGAATGTTTTTGCTCAGAGATGTATTTAGTTTTTTTACGCAAGCTCATCATCTTGATTTAATTCACTTTGGTAGCCTTCAGCTGCTTCTTCAACCACATGTTGATCTTCCCTCCATCTGCTTCTCACATTTTATTCCTTGCAGCTTTAAATCAATTTAGCAGGAAACTATTACAACCAGGGCTGTTTTGGAAAAAACTAAACCAACTCCTGTTGCGTCCAACAGGAGTAGAATGAACCATTTATGCGGGGAGGTAACATAATCACTTTCCTAAAAGCCCCGATGTCTGGGACGTTGATGACTGACCAGCAGGCACAGACAAAAACAAACAGACCCGCTCTGTAATGTATCTCTTTTTTTTTTTTTTTTGCCCGAGATGGACTTGATATTCAGTAAATAAAGCACAAACAAGATTCTGCTTCCTTTGACCGTGCAAGTGGACGTAACGGTGCGTGTGTGATGTATTACTTGGGATTGCGCTGTGCGTATGAATAAAACATTTAAGCGGTGTTAACGGCACACTGCAGAAGGTACACGCACACGTGCGTCGCGAGATGGAGGAGCGCGTCTTTAGGGGGGAATAATTTGATAAAGCGCTTTAACACGGTCATTTTTTTCCTAAGGGGCATCAAAGGAGTTCCTGCCACCTTGGCAGCGCCGATGGTGCCGCGAGTCAAAGGGAATCATGCATGTGCGCGCGTCCGCCGCTGTCCATGGACCGACAAGGGGATTAAAGTTTCCGAGCACGAACGCTGCATATTTCTCATTCCTCACGCCGCTCTCGTCTTTGGCTCCCATCCGCTCTTCTCTACTGTCCTCGCCCCCCCCCCCCCCACACACACACACACACACACACACAACCCCACCTCCCTCCCCTCACCCCCCCCATCCAACAGGAGACATACCACAAAAACCCCTCCCCCCTTGTACACCTCCTTCCTGTGTTCATTCACATCCTCCTTCTGTGCTGTTCCTCACCCTCCTCCCCTCTCCCCCCCCCCCCCCCCCACTTCGGCCATCCTGTCCCACCGGGTCCGACCCAATCTTCCCATCACCTATCTGCCTCCCTGTCTCACCTGCTCTCTCTCTCTCTCTCTCTCTCTCTCTCTCTCTCTCTCTCTCCCCCCCTCCCCCGTTGGCCAGGTTGCGAGCTGTACGCGTTCTGCGGCGCCCTGTTCGGCATCTGCAGCATGATCACCCTGATGGCGATCGCCACGGACCGATACGTGGTCATCACCCGCCCGCTGGCCTCCCTGGGGGTCATGTCTCGCCGAAGGGCCCTCTGTATCCTGGCGGGGGCCTGGGCTTACTCCATGGGCTGGAGCCTGCCACCCTTCTTCGGCTGGAGTGAGTACCACCAGGGGGGACGGGGGTAGGGGTTGGATGGTGGTAATCAGAGGTGATCAATAATTCAATTTGCTTGCTTTATCTGACAAGCAGCCAAAAAAAAGTAGTAGAAGTATTAATTTGATAATGATCCATGAACCAAATGTTTACATTTCTGAAGCATCAAGCAGCATATGTGTGATATTTGTACTTGATAAATTACCTGAACAATTAATCGGTTAAACAAATTTGATTTGATTCATTTTCTGTTGATCGACTAATCGATGCATATAGCGCAGTTTACATTTAGAATAAAAAGCTGCAGCCAACAGATGTGTTTTACACCCCAGGGTGTTAGGGTGATGGGGATGAGTGGGCGAGTGCACAGGGGTGTTTGGATATGAGGATATGATATTTGCTTGTGTTGAACACGTTGAACCGAAACACGTGCAATTAAACGACCCGGCGAGTCTTCAAATGGGTTTGCGTCGCTGCTGTTGACATATAGAGTGGCAGACACAACTTCCTGCACCCACGAGTCTCTGCATCCTGTCGGTGCATCAAACAACATGTGTGTGTGTGTGTGTTCTTGTGCATGTGTGTGTGTGTGTGCATGTGTGTTTGTGTGTGTGTGTGCAGGGGGGGGGGGGCAGTAAAAAGTGACTTATGCTTTCCTTTCGTGTCTGCACAAAAGGATGGGATGGTGTTTTCCTGTGTCCATTTTTCTGTTGTCATGGTAACCGTGACGAAATGGACTCAAGTTGTAATAATTGTAATAAGACATTTCGGAACAGTGTGTGTATGTGTGGTGTGTGTGTGTGTGTGTGTGTGTGTGTGTGTGTGTGTGTGTGTGTGTGTGTGTGTGTGTGTGTGTGTCAGTGTATGAGATTGCAGGTGTGTGTGTTTTCTGTGTGTGCATGCAGCAGTGTGTGTGTGTGTATGGCCAATGAGAAACAATTCATCACCGCCCTGCAAAACATTTTTTGACAATATTGACAAAAGGCATCCTGATACCTGCTCCAATATTCACAAGCCCATACAGTTCCACAAGCAGAACAACATGTATGATGTATGATTATGCTTGGAGCCTACAAAAATAATACATTAGTAGACGTTCATGATTCAAAGACGCAGATTCTGAACACCCTTGTATGTTAATACACTGAAAGTACACTGTTAATAGAACCTGCGTCGTGCATTATCCCTTACTTAATCAACCCTGTCTCATCAAAATTACGTTCCC
The DNA here is from genome assembly GCA_030340625.1 of Merluccius polli. NCBI lineage: Eukaryota > Metazoa > Chordata > Actinopteri > Gadiformes > Merlucciidae > Merluccius > Merluccius polli. The sequence continues at coordinate 5,390 of JAOPHQ010002946.1, forward strand.
AGGGAACTATTCGGCATTCTCAATTACGTTTGTCTGAAAACGTCTTTTGTCCGTGATTACGTTTCATTGAACGTATCGCAAATACGTTCGTTCTCAGCCTATTTTTTTGCCATTTATTTACCTATGTTTGGTTGAAACGTATCCCAGATATGTTAAATGTCAACATATATCATATTATTGTCATTAAGGCATATTTCCCTTTCGGGGAACGTTTCATTTAACGTATTTTGTCCCTGATTACGTCTTGAATCTGAATTGAGCATATGTTTTGTTATTTATTTACCTCTTGGATAATTTACATTGAATTGAAACGTATCCTCAATAGGCTACGTTAAATATCGATAACATTTGTCCGGGGAGGGGGGGTCCGGTCCAGGTCCGACCCTGGACTGGGAGCATCCCCCCCCCCCCCCCCCGGACCGGACCGGCGGGGGGAGGATGGCCGGTCCAGTGGTGGGCCGGTCCAGGACCCTGAATGCTCCCAGTCCGACCCAAATAGATGCTGCATTTATACATGACGGGCCGCAGCATGGGCCGCTATATACAAATGTATACTCATGATCATTACAGCAGTGTTGTGTAGTGGCCATCGCTAAGAAATATGTATGCTTCTTTTCCGAGAAATATCGTAATTTCATTGGTTTGTTGCGTCAATTTACACTACAGTTCCCATGAGTGTCAGCGACCGTTGCTATGGTGACGACGCCAGCTTTTATTAAAATGTTTTATATTGCCGATGGGTGGTTATCGTCAGTGGCTGGCGAAATACTGCCCTGTAGCAGTTATATTTAAATGTAAAGAAAATAATGTGTATAATGAAAATCGACCAGCCACAAACGGTACAGGAAACATAATTTGAAGCTTTCTGATTGGCTGAACTGGCCCAGATATGTAAGCCAACACACTGTGAACATAATTTGTACTTTTTATGTGTACCTTTTAAAGCCAGCACAGTTATGCAAGCTTTTATATTTAGGATAAGATATATTTTACTGTAAGATGGACATTATTATACGTCACGCGCAACACGTACCCTGACTACGTTGGTCCAAAGTGCCAAACGTAGAGGGGTTACAATAAAGGCCCTTAAATTGTATGACTGTTACATTTTTCTGCCTATTCTTTTACTATTATTGTCCCACACCACAATGTATGTCCCACAATGTGAACTCCAAACAATTCATGTTCATCCAATTCATGGACAAGCTGGAAACACGTCTAAAAACACTTGAAATAGAATATAGCCTATATTTATATTTTTACAACATCAATCTCCCTATAATATGAACAAAATATGATCAGGTTATACTTTCTCTCTTGAAAACGGGCAAAACGCTAACCCTAACCCGGAAAATGAATTTAAAGAACTACAAACGTTCGGAAAATGCAATACACTGAAGTGTGCGGCGCCATGTTTTTTGTAGTCCTAAAGCCCCTTATGTTACTATGGCAGAGGCCTACTTTCTTTCAAAAGCTCATATCTTGGTCAATTAAAAACAACTGTGGGTAAAAATGTAACTACACACAGACATACATTCGCATTACCATATTATGTACTATTGGTTCATCCAGGGCAATCCTGTCAGCCCTGGGGAAGGGAACACAATGGCTATAAATGGTCATATTAAGTAATATGGAAATATGTATATGAATCATTTAAGGGGTAAATGGGGTCTAAACTGCTCCAAATTGAAAAGCATGACTAAGGATAAGGTCACCATCAATATGTTGAACACATTTTGCCACTAAATATCCCTTAAAATATGTGTTAGTGATTTTATCCATCTTGGCTCTATATAGGCTCTGAGAAAGTACACATCAGTAAGTGCCTTCTCAGTGAGCAGATAAAAATGAAACTTTGTCGTAGGATGACAATGAAGACATCGTTGGAAAGGTCTTGATCTGCAGAGTACAGATCTGCCACTGTGAACATTCTGGGTGGTTCCTGCTCCTCAGGAATGCCCTTTGAACCTTGAACCTAAGGCTCTTTTAAAGGCTTACAGAAAAGCAACACAATGTGATACAAACATGGGGAAAACATTTTTGGAAAGCTCTTGACTTCTTCTATCATGTCCTTTGTGGCCTTTGCCAAACCATTAGGGGGCGCTACTGGGTAAGGTCAAAACCAGATTTCACCCAATTAACAATAGTAAAAATGAAATCTGACTAAATAAATGTGCTCCCCGGTCCCTAAAACATATAATACACTTGTGAAGTTCCTTGACACATTTTCACATAATAGGGAAAACGTAAACTAAACATTTTAGAACTAGCCTACAAAAAAAATGGCGGAAAAAACATGGCGCCGCACACTTGAGTGTATTGCATTTTCCGAACGTTTGTAGTTTTTTAAATTCATTTTCCTGGTTAGGGTTAGGGTTAGCGTTTTGCCCGTTTTCAAGAGAGAAAGTATAACCTGATCATATTTTGTTCATATAATAGGGAGATTGATGTTGTAAAAATATAAATATAGGCTACATTCTATTTCAAGTGTTTTAGACGTGTTTCCAGCTGCTTTGTTTGTCCATGATGTTGGTGACAGGTATAGGCAGACTGACAGGTCACGTGGTGTTGGGGCTACGTCAGTCAGGATCAGTGGTAAAAGTCAGCTGTTCACGCGCGGGTTTGGCTTGAATGAAATGTTTGAGATGAGAGGGGGTGGACGGGGGAAGTCCAACTTTGCTGACCGCACAATCTATTGACATTTAACGCACTTTAGCACCGATCACTTTAGGACTATGCTATTATGGAACGTTTTTAACTTATCTCTAATAAAACCAACAAAACGCAGTACCCATTGTTAAGTGATTCTTTGAACAAGCAGCGCGTCTGGCAAAAACATATTTTCCCGATCTAGCCTCTCGGTGACCAAATAAGTGGTTCGATAGTCGCCATACACATGAATTGGATAAACATGAATTGTTTGGAGTTCACCTTGTGGGACATACATTGTGGTGTGGGACAATAATAGTTTTATTTTTATTTTTTTTATTGTCAACAATATTATGACATTATAACATAAACAGTAGTACAGTAAGGACAGTACTTCCGGCTGATAGGTCCTCCCAGGTGGTCACGGCGTCTGTCAGCTGTAGCCCCTAGCAACCTGACGTCATTGAAACATGGTGCAGGAATCAGAGAGAGAAAACATAGAGTAACTAACCAATAGGACAAACATCCGATCGTAACTCGTCACTTTGTCAACATTAGTTTCTCCCGCTGCCACGGAATAATGTGTTGATCAGCAAATCAACCTCAGACGTGTAGTGGGCGAGGGTTTGATCCGTCAGACGGAGTGACGTCACAAGGGAGTCCTGTGGAATCTGAAAAAGTCACGTGAATCTTAAAGTCACGTGACTTGGACGCAAAACCATGGGAAAAGAATAGGCAGAAAAATGTAACAGTCATACAATTTAAGGGCCTTTATTGTAACCCCTCTACGTTTGGCACTTTGGATCAACGTCAGGATACGTGTTGCGCGTGACGCAACACGTCACGCGCAACACGTATCCCCCCCCCGCCCCCGACAAATGTGTTATCGATATTTAACGTAGCCTATTGAGGATACGTTTCAATTCAATGTAAATCATCCAAGAGGTAAATAAATAACAAAACATATGCTCAATTCAGATTCAAGACGTAATCAGGGACAAAATACGTTAAATGAAACGTTCCCCGAAAGGGAAATATGCCTTAATGACAATAATATGATATATGTTGACATTTAACATATCTGGGATACGTTTCAACCAAACATAATCCTATAGGTAAATAAATGGCAAAAAAATAGGCTGAGAACGAACGTATTTGCGATACGTTCAATGAAACGTAATCACGGACAAAATACGTTTTCAGACAAACGTAATTGAGAATGCCGAATAGTTCCCTGGGAACGTAATTTTGATAAGACAGGGTTGACTTAATCCACCTGGGAGTGGATTATCCATCTTATACCATGGCCACTTACGAATCTATACAAATATAAGGGTGTTGATTCATATTTTGGGGTAATTCTGCTACAACTTTTAGATCACACTACTTTGTGTGTGCCTGTAAACAAACGGCAAATGACCGGAGAAATATATGGGTCTGACTAATGCCTGGGTCTGACTGATGCCTAATGTCAGTTAACATGAGATTCATGGAATGTGGACGTTACCTTATTACTCCAGTAAATAGAGATTATCTTAGTAACGACATGGCAACGTTACCTTATTACTCCAGTAAATAGAGACGATCTTAGTAACGACATGGCAACGTTACCTTATTACTCCAGTAAATAGAGACGATCTTAGTAACGACATGGCAACGTTACCTTATTACTCCAGTAAATAGAGACGACCTTAGTAACGACATGGCAACGTTACCTTATTACTCCAGTAAATAGAGACGATCTTAGTAACGACATGGCAACGTTACCTTATTACTCCAGTAAATAGAGACGATCTTAGTAACGACATGGCAACGTTACCTTATTACTCCAGTAAATAGAGACGATCTTAGTAACGACATGGCAACGTTACCTTATTACTGTTATGGTACTAGAAACTGGGACCCAAGAGCTGGACACAGAGAGGGGAAGACCGGGTAAAAGCCAAAGGAGTTTATTGGAGGATTGTTCAGGGGATCGGGCGAGTAGGGGGGTAATCGGACAGGCGGGGGGCTCGGCGGCAGGCGGGCAGTCGTACAGGCGATGGGTCGGCAACGGGCTGGTAGTCGGACAGGCAGGGGTCGGCAACGGGCTGGTAGTCGGACAGGCAGGGGTCGGCAACAGGGGCTGGAACAGGCGGGTCGTCAGGCAGGCAGGGGTCGGCAACAGGGGCTGGAACAGGCGGGTCGTCAGGCAGGCAGGGGTCGGCAACAGGGTACTGGAACAGGCGGGTAGTCAGGCAGGCAGGGGTCGGCAACAAGGTACTGGAACAGGCGGGTAGTCAGGCTGGGAATTACTAGTAGGTTAGGGACACAACGAACTGGCCGGCTGCTTGACAATCCCCGGCTTAAATAGGGAAACAGTGATTCTCAATTAGGAACAGGTGTGTGTGGGGAATTGACTGGTAGAGACGACAAGCGTCCACTAGATGGAGGTATTGGACCGTGTAGCAGGACGTGGTGTAACAATTACTCCAGTAAATAGAGACGACCTTAGTAACGACATGGCAACGTTACCTTATTACTCCAGTAAATAGAGACGATCTTAGTAACGACATGGCAACGTTACCTTATTACTCCAGTAAATAGAGACGACCTTAGTAACGACATGGCAACGTTACCTTATTACTCCAGTAAATAGAGACGACCTTAGTAACAACATGGCAACGTTACCTTATTACTCCGGTACATAGAGACGACCTTAGTAACGACATGGCAACGTTACCTTATTACTCCAGTAAATAGAGACGATCTTAGTAACGACATGGCAACGTTACCTTATTACTCCAGTAAATAGAGATGATCTTAGTAACGACATGGCAACGTTACCTTATTACTCCGGTACATAGAGACGACCTTAGTAACGACATGGCAACGTTACCTTATTACTCCAGTAAATAGAGACGATCTTAGTTACAACATGGCAACGTTACCTTATTACTCCAGTAAATAGAGACGATCTTAGTTACAACATGGCAAGTTAGACGTGCATGTGATTATGTGTGTTTTTTCCACAGGTGCCTATGTGCCAGAGGGCCTGTTGACATCGTGCTCGTGGGACTACATGACCTTCACGCCCTCCGTGCGCTCCTACACCATGTTGCTCTTCACCTTCGTCTTCTTCATCCCCCTCTTCATCATCATCTTCTGCTACAGCTGCATCTTCAGGGCCATCCGACACACTACGCAGTAGGAACACATGCATACACACACACACACACACACACACACACACACACACACACACACACACACACACATGCATATGACTATGAATGACTTTGTAAATAATGCAACTGATGCACACAAAGGGAATATTGAATCAGTTTTCAAATGTGTTCTTGAAAGTATTTGGCTTTATTGCAGCTGTTTAAAATGCTTTGAGGAGCACTTTTCGATGTTACAGTTTTCAGGTTAATACAGTGTGTCTTATGGACTAGTTAATACAACTAGTCCAGGTATTATGTTGGTAGTCATTTTGATTGGTTTATTGTTTAGTAATTCATCGTGAAATGATTAGTCACCATGGGGAGATCGCCTAGGTTTCGGTATAATAACGTTGATTTAGGATCTTACTACAACTCTCTTGAGTCCTCTCAATATGGCGGAGTATCGCCAGCAAAAAATCCCATGATGCATTCTGATGTATCTAGATTCTACAACCGTTTTTGTATTTCGATTGTGTCTAGATTAAAAAACGAATCTGTTTACATGAAAAGGCAGCCTGTTTACACGGTTCACACTTTGGATGATGCCGTGAAACATGTTTAATAATAGAAATGGCTCTAGATCTAAAACTCGTAGAATCATAAGCCCTTTAGGTACAGCGCGGCAATATTTCAGATAAATTCACATATGAAGCCCCCCTCCCCTGCTTTATATTGGTTCATTGACGACCGAAGACGTATGAGCTAAGCATGTGAATTGACAACTCTCCCGCCAAACATCTCTTGTCAATCTAGCTTCAACGTAGCGGATCTCAAATCCGTTTTCCAAATCGTGATTTGAAGCGAGATTCAACAATCAACAATCAAAAGAGCTTTTTATTGGCAGTGACAGACCAAGGCTCAGTCTGTACAACCCATAACCCCCATATTAAACCTGTAATGCCACGCAGGGCTGTTGTTGAACTAACTTAACAGCAGCACGGAGACCGATTAACATTATTAAGGTTCATGTTGAATGAACCTCTTTCAAAGACAATGTATGACCGCTTTATGCCCTGACAAATGGCACAAGCTTTCTCCATACAGTAACAATGCACATATTGTGTCTGCATTACTAATCAGTCTGCATTACTGCAAATGACAAAAATAAATGTCGCCAATTATCCTTTGTTGAACAAGCAGTCCCCATCTGCCCTCTTATGCCCAATTAATCTCTCCTCTCCCCATAAGTTCTTGGGTTGAGCAAGTCCACAAAGGACTTAATCAGCACATTGATATAAGAAATAGGTTCATATTATTGCAAGAGATTAGCCCTAATTGCAGTTGTTATTATTTATCTTTGTACACTGTGTTCTCCCTTTTTCTGGCTGTCTGTGCAACTAAAACCCACCAAATGCAAATGGAGGAGAAAAGAAACACACTACGCTGTTGTGTGGCTTTTTTATTTGTGTGGCTGTTATGATGTGCCTCTCTATATGGGCCATCATTTGAGATCATTGTGAGTGTGTTGTGTGTGTGTGTGTGTTAGTTTGTGTGTGTGTGTGTGTGTACACACAAATGCATTCATGCACACAAGCACGTGCACGCCCGCGCGCACACACACACACACACAAATGCATGCATGCACACATGCACAAAAGCACACACACACTTTAGAAGCCCAAAATGTTCACACATTTTTTAAGCTTCATAACGCCACATTTTACGCAATTGTACATTATTGTATATAATTACGCCTAAAAATAACATTGTTAGTGGTTAAAAAGACGTAATTTCTTTAAATATTTTTGTCAAATCATTTCAACACATTCAGTTCAGAGGTTAGGAAGTCATGATTTAAAAACAAGACAAACATCGCAACAAATCGACCTGCCTGTAGCAACTTCCCCTGAAAGGCGTTGCTTTGTTGATGTCTCTGGTTTTCAGTGGTCTTCATTTCTGTTTGTGTAGGCCTACTGAGAGCGAAGAACCAGGTCAAATGTCTTGTGTGTGGAAACATACCAGGCCAACAATATGATTCTGATTCAATTAGCCGATTAGTTTAGATTCAACTCTTGATTCCAATTATGTTGCCATTTATACAATCTGTGAATTATTTGTCAATTGGGAATAAGATATGCTCACTAAATAATGAACAGGGGAAATGTGGAAAATAGTTTATTTGATCATGCTTTCTGGGCTGTCGAGAGGTCTACATCAATCTTTATAGGTGGCAGGACCGAATGTGGTGTCTGCAGCGCTGCTTGAATGATACGCCTCCTGGCAATGGCTGGCAGCCAGAGCGCACACAGACGCAACTAAATCTTTTGGTGTGACCGCACAGTTAGCACAGAGTAGATGAAAAAAGGCTTAAGAGATAGCATTTTTAACCATTAAAATGCCCCTTTTCACGGCGTAATAAATTACAATGGCGTAAAATGCGGCATTATGAAAGCTTAAACGCCAGATTTTACATTGATGACATGTCATGAATCATGACATGTCGACATGAGGCGTAGTCGTGACCCTTTTGGCCTCCCGTACTCGTGCAGGGCGGTGTGCAAGATCAACGGTGGAGGAACCAGGGACTCCATCAAGAAGATGCACAGGATGAAGGGTGAATGGAAAATGGCAAAGATCGCTCTGATCGTCATCCTGCTCTACGTCATCTCCTGGGCCCCTTACTCCTGCGTGGCCCTCACCGCATTCGCAGGGTACAACGCTGCTACATTTGTATACGTCGACGGCTTCTTGACTTGCCTTGAAAAAACGTACTATAGCGTGTTTCTTACGAACAATTTAGTTCTGAACAATTGAGTTCTTATTAATGAATGATTGTAAAACAATTCCACCTTAATAAAATGTATTGCATCTGAATACCACCTTAAGAAAATTAAGTAAATGTGAATAATATCATACATGTTCGGTAAATCTTTCCAATGAATAACAAAATTCGTAAGTGAAGCACAAACCCATGTTTCTCATTGAAAGTATTCGCACCGCTCATTTCATGTTCATGTTAACATGCACATTATTTATCTTATTTTTCCAAAAAAAGGTTTTGTAGTGGTGGAATAACAATAAATGTCAATAAATCTTAAGGGGTTCATTGGTAAAAATAGTTTGAGAATCACTCTACGTTAGATGATAAATGCCACAAAGAGGTTTAATCCAACGACAGAGGAATTTAAATGAATAAACAGGAGGTAATAAAGCACATGGGCTGTGTGGGACGCTGTGTGTATTAATACAAACACACACAATATTGACCTCACATGACAGCATTTCCTCCTGTGTGCAACTAATGGGCTACGCCGTGTCTTTCTCTTTTCCTGAGACGGCACTCTGCTACTCTTCTTCTTCTTCTTCTTCTTCTTCTTCTTCTTCTTCTTCTTCTTCTTCTTCTTCTTCTTCTTCTTCTTCTTCTTCTTCTCTGTCAGATATGCTGATATGCTGACTCCCTACATGAACTCTGTCCCTGCCGTGATCGCCAAGGCCTCTGCCATCCACAACCCCATCATCTATGCCATCACACACCCCAAATACAGGTACAACCACACACACACACTCACACATATAGAGACACACATACGATACAAGATACTTCATTATTCCCTCAGGGGGGAAATTCAGTGAAACCGTACATATACGACAGACAACAGGTAGGACAATAGAAAAAAAGCCATACATACATACACAAGGCAGTACAAAATAATGGGAGATCACAGCACCATAATACATAAGTCGGGACTGTACTAGTCGTGTTTATATATGACATCAACATATTCATGTACTAGCAGGCCAATAACTTAGTGGTTATATATGACATCAAGATATTAATGTACTGGTAGGCATATAAGTTAGTGGTTATATATGACATTAACATATTAATGTACTGGTAGGCCTATAAGTTAGTGGGTATATATGACATCAACATATTAATGTACTAGTAGGCCTATAAGTTAGTGGTTATGACATCAACATATTCATGTACTAGTAGGCCTATAAGTTAGTGGTTATATATGACATTAACATATTAATGTACTAGTAGGCCTATAAGTTAGTGGGTATATATGACATTAACATATTAATGTACTAGTAGGCCTATAAGTTAGTGGTTATATATGACATCCACATATTAATGTACTAGTAGGCCTATAATTGCCATCAGTAAACATCTCGAGTCACTCTCTCTAAAAACTAGGGACCAAGTCAGAAACCTTGGCGTGCTGATAGACTCAGATTTGACCTTCAGCAGTCATATCAAATCCATCACCAAAACAGCCTTCTATCAGCTTAAAGGAGCTATATGTAAGAAATGTACTCAAAGTAATCATAAAATGACCCTAATATGTCACTAGACATTGAGGAATCATGTTAATTTCAAGTATTTATGTCAGACATAATAGTAGTCCAGCCAGAATATTTAATTTCAAACGCAATATTTCTGTGCCAGGAAAACTGTTTTGTTTTCATTTTGTGTTTTGGTCTGTTGCGCCACCTTCTGCCTAGCGTCCAATCGCGAAGTCAGTACTGTGTCGCCATCCGGGTTGCCAGATGGCTGAGCTGCAGCCATTTACTGTATAAGGAAGGCTGCAGCTACAAATGTTTCGGGTCAGAAATGTCTGACGTTACTAAATGCATTCGTGAACATGTTTACATTGCACTATTAGCCTACCAAATATATTTTAGTTGGGTAATGAAAATGGTCCATGTTTCCACTGGAGTGAACTATTGCAGTATATCTTTAGAATTATATTTGGCTTATCGCCATTATTCAGTTTTTGCTAGAAAAACATGTTTGAAGCGAATCATTGCGTCGTTGCCTCATGGGCGTTTTCACGAAGTCAGTATTGTTTGCTCAATGACTGTATGTAAGGATTTCACACCATTGAGGGCCATTTACTGCACACCGACTGCAGTGTGGATGATAATAAAACAGCGGTCAGAGCTGGCGTGTGTGTCCGTTGGGGGCTGCTCTATTCGGACACATTACTATGAAGCCCCGGTGACGGTGTGGGAGTGCGGATGATAATAAAACAGCGGTAACAGCAAGTGTGTGTGTCCGAGAGGGCTGCTCTATTCGGACACATTACTATGAAGCCCCGGTGATGGTCTGGAAGTGTGGATGCTAATAAAACAGCGGTAACAGCATGTGTGTGTGTCCGAGAGGGCTGCTCTATACGGACACATTACTATGAAGCCCCGGTGACGGGGAATCTGGCAACCGCTACTCTGGGGGGGGAGGGGGAGGGGGAGGGAGTACCACGCTGTACAGTATTTACAACGTGGTTGCAATAACAGTTTTGGCCAGAGAGGGCGCAATCCTACATATAGCTCCTTTAAGAACATATCCAGAGTGAAGGGTTTTCCAGTAGACTCGACTACTGTAACGGTCTTCTGACTGGACTCCCACAAAAAAGCATTAAACAGCTGCCGCTCATTCAGAATGCTGCAGCTCGAGTTTTAACCAGAACAAAGAGATCAGAGCACATTACTCCAGTTCTGAAGTCTTTACACTGGCTCCCAGTCCGCTATAGAATAGACGGTAACGCTTTATATTAAGGTCCTTGTAATAACCATTAATTAATAGGTAATAAGGCCCTTGTAAGTCCTTACAAGATGCTTATTAACATTATTTTGTGTTTATAAGCCTATATAAGTGTTAATAATGGCATTATAATACAGTTAATAGCAGGCTATAACACATTTATAAGGGCTTATAAGAAACTTGTTAACAGTTTGCAAATGCTTAAGAACATTAATAAAAGCCTCATGAGTATCTTATAATTGTATCTCATAATAGCATTACAAACACCCATAACCCACCCATTACGACTTTGCTATGCCTTTATTAATCTACTTTTGTTTGATTCTTAAAGGCATGATAATGCATAATAAATGATTTATTAGCCTTAATAAGGCATTGTTCTCGCTTTAGATCCGGTAGCTGCAAAAAGCATAGTTAACTGTTAACAAGTGCATAGTTAACTTATAATAGATGAGCAATAAAGTATATTTTAATATCAATAAGCAAACAAAAGAAGATTAATAAAGGCATAGCAAAGTCGTAATGGGTGGGTTATGGGTGTTTGTAATGCTATTATGAACAATTATAAGATACTCATGAGGCTTTTATTAATGTTCTTAAGCATTTGCAAACTGTTAACAAGTTTCTTATAAGCGCTTATAAATGTGTTATAGCCTGCTATTAACTGTATTATAATGCCATTATTAACACTTATATAGGCTTAGACACACAATTATGTTAATAAGAATCTTGTAAGGCCTTACAAGGGCCTTATTACCTATTAATTAATGGTTATTACAAGGACCTTAATATAAAGCGTTACCGAATAGACTTTAAAGTTCTGCTACTGGTCTACAAATCACTGAATGGTTTAGGTCCAGAATACATGAATGGTTTGTATTCTACTAAGATGACTGATCTTAGTAGAATACAAACCCAGTAGGGCTCTGAGATCTACTGACTCAGGTCAGATAGTGAAGCCCAGAGTTCAAACTAAACATGGTGAAGCAGCTTTTAGCTGTTATGCTGCACAAAACTGGAACAAACTACCAGCTGAACTGAAATCAGCCCCAACTGTGAACATTTTTAAATCCAGGTTAAAAACACTTCTCTTCTCCTGTGCTTGATTGAGCTCGTTCAAAGCACTTTAAATTTTAATCTTTTTCATTTGCACTATGTCCTTTTAAATCATTATTTTATGCTGCTCTATTATAGTATTTTATTTCTTTCTCTTTCTATTCTTCTGTAGTTGTTTTTATTTTTTTTATTTCAATTCTTACTGTTAAATGTTTGTTTTATGTAAAGCGCATTGAGTTGCCATTGTGTATGAAATGCGCTATATAAATAAAGCTGCCTTGCCTTGCCCTATAAGTTAGTGGTTATATATGTCATCCACATATTAATGTACTAGTAGGCCTATACGTTAATGGTTATATGACATTAACATATTAATGTACTAGTAGGCCTATAAGTTAGTGGTTATATGACATTAACATATTAATGTACTATTAGGCCTATAAGTTAGTGGTTATATATGACATCAACATATTCATGGACGCCAACATAAACACAATCCTCAGTACATCCACATATATACATACACATACACACATATGTACAATTTACACACTCACTCACTTACTCACTCACTCACTCACTCACTCACTCACACACACACACACACACACACACACACACACACACACACACACACAAACTGTCTTACGTTGTCTCTCCCACCAGGGCAGCTATCAGCAGATATGTTCCCTACCTGGGCGTTCTGCTGTGTGTGCCCACGGGCGACCGCCTCACCAGCAGCAGCTTCCAATCCACCCGCCGATCAACTCTTACCAGCCAAACGTCCGAGTTCAGCCGTCCCCACAAGCCCCGCCTCTCCTCGCAGTCTGACAGCGAATCGGTGAGCTTGTGTGTCCGTCCGGTCAGACACTATCTTTTCTACAGGTTGCAGAAGAGGCGAATAATCATATGATTTGTGACTGTGATGTGTCCATTATTATATTTGTGTGTGTGTGTGTGTGTGTGTGTGTGCGTGTGTACGTGCGTGTGTGTGCATGTCCCAGGGTGGCTTTTCCGACACGGAAGCAGATCTCTCTCGGTTACCGTTGAGCCGCCAGTACTCCAGCGACATTAAACAAGTGCGCCACACAAGCCAGAGGTCAAAGGTCAGGGGTCGAGACTCGGGGGTCTTCGAGAGAGCTGCTGTTCACAACCCATCCGACCCCTCGATATGTCACCTCTCTCTGATCAGTGTGAGTACTACTATGGACTAATGGAAGACAAACCGACAGGCAGGCAGACAGGCAGGCAGGCAGACAGACAGACAGACAGACAGGCAGACTGACTGACGGACAGACAAACAGACAGGCAGACGGGCAGACAGACACGCAGACAGACAGACAGACAGGCAGGTTTTAAAGATCATCTGTTGGGTAATTGAAGCATGATGGCGGGGCACACGACTCACATGAATTAACAGCATGAATGAAAGGGTATGTATGGATCACAGAGACACATGACATTTCAGCTGCAACGCCACCCCCCTCGTCTCTATAGGAATATAATAAGGCCGTATATGAGCCGACGCTGAAATCTTAATGCCAGCCTCACATCCAGGCGTCACTCGTTACGCAGGCTTGGAGGAGCTTGGCATAACAAGGACTTCTCACGAATCCCCCGGGTAATGTGGAAGTTATAGTCGGCGTGCTGCGGCGGCGTTGGTGACGTGCGCAGGCCATCCACCACGCACAGCCGGGGTATTTAAAGCCACTGTGTTGCCGTAACGACGGCGGTGGACACGAAGTTCGGCGCCCTGCTCGCGGAGCGTAACAAATTCAGAGGCGCGCGACACGCACGTCAAATGGCCGTACGAACCGTCCTCGGTTATTTTCCTTTATTTTCATTTTCCTTCCAAGAGCATCGGGGGGCGCGGGGGTCAGCGGGAGGCCGGGCGACACAATCTGGGTTTGAGCTTGTCCCTCCGACACGAGTACATCGAGTCACGTGGGGGAGCCAGTGTTCAGGACCTCTGTGTAATCATCCCGGAGACTTAAGTCCCTCGACGGAGTAAGTGAAAGTCCTCGCGAATATACATCACATCCGCCCACACATACACGCCGCTGTGTCATCTGTCTCATTCCCTCTCCCTCCGCAACATGAACGACGCAGCTCAGGGTTCCTGAGGACATTATTATATGGAGTCTAAACACTAATCCGGTAATCTGGAAGATTCGGGCCTAATCCACGGTTTGCATGGAATGACCGCACCCCCCCCCTGTTCCACAACGCAATGCTCGTTAGCCCTGGCCGGATCATGTACCGTCGGCGATGTTAGTCAGGAGAAACCACATCATCTTGCCACAGCTACCATCTGCCTGGCGGCGGTCACGTTGGGATCCGTCTCCAACCGTGCGCTCCGTCCTGCGACTACAGAAGAAGTTTTGTTTATTAAATGTCTGTGGCACAACCACGGACATTTAGATGTAGGGGTTTTAGAGTTTCAACTCTTTGGTTTAATGCAAGTCATGTCAAATCAAAAGGCAGACGTGGAGACTAGGGCCCAATCCCAACAATCTGTTGCATTATCTGTTTAATGTAGATGCAAAGGAAAATGTAATTGGATCATTATAACACGCATTTCAGAAAAAAATGCTATTCCAGTATAAATGACGAGTTCATGTCCCGTGTAGGATGCTTTTTCAAAATAAAGTTAATCCAGCAGCAAATTTTCAGGCTTTAATAATAATAATAATAATAATATAATTATATATATATAATTATATATATATACTCCTGAGCAAACCAGGCAATTAATACCTAGCACACACCACACATGGTGCCGGCATTGTGTAAACCCCTGTCCAGAATGCCTCTGGTCACTGGTGTGTTACATATGTGCTATCGTCAGCTGCTGACGTAGCAAGTGGTGTCCCATTTCCTAGGTCCGCTCTGAAGAGCCACGTCAAGTAAAGGGCACTCCAAAACTAGGGGTAAGGCGAAGGGAATGCTTATTTTTTGGTAATTGTGTTTTCTTTGTGTTTTCTGTCTGTAACAAAATTGTTTTGTATTTGTGCCTCTGCCTGTCTTGGCCAGGTCTCCCTTGAAAAAGAGTAATATCAATGGGACTCTCCTGGTTAAATAGAGGTGAAAGAAAAGGGAATTGGTATTGACGTCTGGCTTGTGGTTGGAGGATGTTTATGGCCGCTTTTAAAAGTAGCTAATTTCAGTCACTAATACATTTAATAACAATTAATTTCAAGCTTTGGATAATCATTAGGATTTCCGAATGAATATTCAAATATTCAGAGAACAAAAGAAATTCAATTCACAGTTTGTATCTTTCCCTGCCTGAATTGGAGCCGGCGGAAACCACTGCTGCAGAATCACTCTTTTATCGACTGATCGTTTTTCCTTTTAATTTCTACAGTGTCATTTTAGTAAGGCAAAAAGCAAAAATCATTTTTTTGCAAATATCACGTAGGTTGATATGCCCTAAATTTACATTTAGGGCATTAAGCAGACACTTTTGTCCAAAGCGACTTATAAGTACATTTGTCAGAAGAAAGTGAAACAATATATCGGTACAGTAAGGATGTCAATAGAACAAGTTTCAAGCACTCATAATTGCTAGGTTAACCCATTCCTCATATACAACAAAGATAGCTAGAGTAAGATGCTACACGATGCTAAGTACTATTTTTAAGTGCCAGGACGTATGAACATACAATAAGGCGTGTAGGTAGAGGAGGGAGGCTATGCAGAGTCCAGGTGAACTCTGAACAAGTGAGTCTCTTGCAGAAGCTGGTGAGTGACTCTGCAGTCCTGACATCGGCAGGGAGCTCGGTCCACCATTGCGGTGCCAAAACAGAGAAGAGTTGTGACATTGCTGTGAGCTGGGGCTTGGGGTTTGACTAACGCTTGGAGGTAGGTAGGGGCAGTTCTGTTGACAGCCTTGTAGGCCTTGAGGTCCCGCAAGAGGGGGGTCACATGGGAGTATTTTGGTAGGTTGAACATGAGGCATGCTGCGTTCTGGATACGCTGAAAAGGTTTGATCGCGGAAGCAGGGAGTCCAACCAGGAGAGAGTTCAGTCGAGGCGGGAGATAACAAGTGTTTGGATCAAGAGCTGTGCAAAGGATTGTGCCACCATTGTGATGTTGGCCATGCAGCATAGCTGATTGTCCAGTACCACACAGAGGTTCCTCGCGGTTGGTGAAGGACATACCGCAATATCCTCGACAGTGTCCAGTCAGTCCATGTGAGGGCAGTCTTTCCCTGGCACAAAGAGGAGCTCAGTCTTGTCAAGGTTAAGCTTCAGGTGATGTGCAGTCGTCCAAGTGCTGATGTCTGCCAGATATTCTGAGATGTGTGTTGCAATCAGGGTGTCAGCGGAGGCGAAAGAATTGAGAGAGGAATTGAGTGTCGTCCATGTAGCAATGATAGGAGAAAGTGTGTGATGTGATTACAGAGCCTAGGGATCTAGTGAATAGGGAGAACAGAAGCGGCCCTAGTACTGAGCCTTGAGTTACACCGGTGTCAAGAGAGAAGGGTTTGGACAAGGATCCATTCCATGTGACCTAGTAAGTGTGATTCGTCAGGAAGGATGTGAACCAGGATAGCGCAGAGTCAGCGATGCCGAGTTCAGCGAGAGTGGCAAGGAGGATCTGGTGGTTCACGGTGTCAGCAGACAGGTCGAGGAGAATGAGAACCGATGAGAGGAAGAAGGGCTGTCTCAGTGGAGTGTGCAGTCTTGAAGCCTGACTGATGGGGGTCAACCAGGTTGTTTTGTGAGAGATAGGAGGACAGTTGGTTAGAGATGGCATGCTCCAGAGTTTTAGAAAGGAATGAAAGAAGGGATAGCGGTCTGTAGTTCTGGATATCAGCGGTGTCAAGGGTAGGTTTCTTAAGGAGCAGCTTGACTCTAGCAGTCTTGAAGGACACTGGAATAAGGCCTGAAGTTAGGGAGGAGTTGATAAGGACAATGAGCTACGCATCTCTAATAATAACCATTGAGAAATATATTATCTTCATCTAGTTCTTTAATCAGGAAACTGATAATATTTCTGTTGTGTGTGTGTTCTTACCAGACCCAGACAGATATGGAGGACATCTCCATGTCTGACTTCAGCCTCAAGTCCGTCCAAATACCTGCTAATGTAAGTCATGTTCCATGTATTTCTAAATTCACTTCTCACCGCCACAGAGACGTAAGTCTGCAAAGAGCTTCAAACATTCACATGGTAATTCTAGCCTAACACCAGTAACCCCCCCCCCCGGAAGGCATAAATACTACTGATGAAACTCTATAGGTTGTGATTGTATCAAAGATACAGAAATGTGTGGCGAGTTTAGCAACAACATTTGTGGCCAGAGGACAAGCATATCTCCCGCCACTGTCACAGGAGGACACTGTGCTGTCACGTCAAGAGGAGGCAGCCGTGCCAGCAATAGAGCTGGCGTAAGTCGTCCACCTCAAATTGAGGTGGAAAGCCACACAATTGCCAATCGTCATCGTAATAATAACAGAAGGGGTCAGGAGCGGTGGCTAATGGCTATAGGTGATAAGTGACCTCTGAAAGTCAATATAAGGGCCCACGTATCGCCTCTAAGATGTAGAGATTGGCGGAAACCTTTGGAGTCAATTTATTGTGTTCGGACCACAGCAAGCAAAACCAATTTCTGCAGTAAAGTGCTATAAGTGTGACCAAAGAACAATCATAAAAAGGACCCAACAAAATGTAAGCATTTCCATTGTCAATTTTTACTGATTGATTTCACCTTTTCTTTTCATTGCATCATCTGCACTTTTTCCATGGCTCGCAGGTTTGATCCTCAGGGTAAGAAAAATACCAAAGAAAAAGAAAAGCCAAACCTGTATATTGAACACACAGCTAACACAGCTTGAAAAACCACTGACCCTGCACTTCAACCAGGGTCAGGTGGTATCTAAATAGATTGCCCAATATTTGACGAATAAGGCTGGGGGGGGAGGGGCTTTAAGTGCCACTTACACAATTGATTTGAAAGACCACCAATAATTGCCTCTCAGCCAAGGCGAGTGAGGATAACTCCTGGGTAACTGAACTTCGTTGCCAATGGAAATACATCTAGATATGTGTGGTGCTCAGATTCTCCTGTGAAAACTACTGGGGCAGCCAGTTCAGCGTGACAATGCGTGACAATCTGCATTGGCTGGTGGTTGTCCTCAGTGCAGTCAGACACACACAAAACAAAGGACTAATTAATCAGTGCCATTGATAAAAAAGCTTTGATCAGCTCAGCGCCACACTCACTGTGTGATGGAACATTTTATCTATGTGCGGGTGTTGACCGGGTGCCAAAATGCCCAATCTACCCCAACTCTCTCTCTCTCTCTCTCGCCCCCTGTGTGTGTGTGTGTGTCTGTGTCTGTGTCTGTCTGACTCACTTCACATTTTACAGGAGGATAAAATCAAAGAAGATTCCGGGTTGAAATTTGCATGCGCTGAGGTGACCTCCATCATCGTCACCTCTAAATCCAGCCCGCTGCTCTTGCGTGATCAATCGGGTTTCCGTGGTGACCAAGGCCCCACCCTCAAAGTACTGGACACGGCTATCCTCGTTGCCCCGGCGCCTCAGCAGATAGCCATGCATGACGAAGCGCTGCCATGCATTGCCATGCCCGAACCCAACCAGGCGGTGTGACCGCAAGTTTGGACAGGGCTGTATATGTATGTATGTATGTATGTGTGTGTGTATGTGTGTGTGTCTGAGTGTGCACACTGGTACATTGCTATGTGTGTGTCCATTGTGGACCTTTTGTATGCGCGCATGCCACTGTACTCTGGGATAATCAACTCAATTAATCAATTGTGCACACACCCAGAATGAGTACAGACAGTTAAATTAAAAGCCACATGTACAGATGTTCTGAGCGTTTCACTACAAGTCGATATATATATAGGAATAATTTTGATTTTCTGAATCCCCTGACATGTGGTTTACATACGTACCTGCTGGGGCGTCAGTGATTACTTGCAGGTACTTAATCTGTTGAGAGCCTTCTTGTAGAGGGGCGAGAACCAGCCGTAGGACACCGCGAACGAGAGGATTGTGATCGCTAGCAAAAACTCATTGTGGACCTCACATCTGAATATTCACACGCACGACACCAGTCACAGTTTTTTTGGGTGTGCAAAATTAGGTTTTTAAATGAATCTCTCTCGCTCTCCCTCTCTCTTTATGATGATCACTGATTTTGTTCATGATTAAGCATATATGATATATGATATGATATGATGTGTGGATCCTTTCATCCAAAGTGTCTAAAAGTGTCTTACCATACCGTGAGCGCATACACTCTCTTCTTCTCACATTGGCACGGGTGGAACCGAACCCAGAGCCCTGGCTGTGTGAATGCTAACGCTCTACCAGTTGCGCTGTGGTCTCGCCATCACAGAGGCGTATTGTTGGGCTTAGGAAGCAAACTAGGTGACCATTAGAGTGATACAGAGAGGTTGCTGTTTATTTGACCTTATGTAGTACGCGACACAAAGGCCCTTTTTTTCCTAATGAATCCACGTTTGACGTCATATCCGTTTGATATTGCCCTAATTAGACAACGCTTTAGTATATCTGTGATATCGATCCATCCCATCCGTGACACTGTGTCTGTGATGTAACCGAAACTTCCCACATTCCCTACGCTTTGGCACGTTAGGTCCTCCATACATCATTCCATTAAGAAATTGTTTGCGAGTGCTGAGTGCTGTGTTGTGTTTTAACACTTTCCAGTGATGGTGGCGGTGGTGGTGGGGGGACACAAGCAAATGAGCCTTAAAGAGCCAATACAATGTGAAAAGTAGTTTTGATACTGTGTCGTCATAGTTCCTTCTCTTGTTTGTTTGTAGACATGCTTTTCATATGAATAGAAGATAATATACATTTGGATGTCACCCTTTCCTGATAGACACAACCACGCACACACACACACACACACACACACACACACACACACACACACACACACACAAGGGGGCAATAGAATTACTCAAATTCCCCTCTAGGCCTTTAACAATGACTTTTCCATTCCTGGGCACAGCATGGGTTGGCTGGGCCGCAGACAGATCAGGACCAACTGAAACACGGGTCATAGCACCCTGTCATACATCTGTCACCTAACATGTCATTGTGTGTGTGTATGTGTGTGTGTGTGTGTGTGTGATCACAGGATCATTTGAAAGGGCAACATCAAGTGGATTGAGTGGGCCGGTCATAAACACTCCTGAGTAGATAAGTGTGTGTGTGTGTGTGTGTGTGTGTGTGTGTGTGTGTGTGTGTGTGTGTGTGTGTGTGTGTGTGTGTGTGTGTGTGTGTGTGTGTGTGTGTGTGTGTGCATGGCAGCAGAATGTAGTTCTGTTATCTGCTGATATTTTCTTTCCTTTAAATTTAGCTTAGTTTAATTTATACCGTGAGATGATCCCAAGGCAAGCTCAAACTGGGGTCTGTACAACAAGTTGTTTGCTGCACAACACATTGGCCAACTTGCTGCACAGTGATAAGTGGGGCAATAAATCCAGCTCAGTAGCGTTCATAATGCTTTTACCACGCTTACATGATTTTTCTTTTGCATGGTGATTGAAATTATTTTTGCCGATTGCTGCATTATCGACAATGATCGTATTAATCACACTCACACACAATCACACAGAAAATACATAAATACATGTGTAGCTGTATAATTTCATGATCAACATCCACATTCAATTCTTCAGTATTAATAAAGGTGAATGTACCATACCAAATTTAAACACAGAGAAAAAAAGTAATAAAATGCTGTTACATTAAGACTCGAATATTAGCGATGTAAAACACTGTAAGATTGACATTTTGTTATAAGCGGCGGATCCATGTTGATTTCGTTATGGATGTATAAAAAAGTTAGTTATATTTGTGTGTTGTTTTTATTTATTTTTTAAAATAAAGATTTGCTAAAACCTGTGGGGCAGCCGCTTCCTAACTTGTGTGTCCTTGAGTTTTCCAATGATACACACACACACACCCACACACGCACACACACAAGAAAACGGCACACACACACATACATACATACATACATACACAACAAACACACACACACACACACACAAAAGAAAACGGCACTCACATACACACATACACACTTTTTTCCCAGAAGTGCATATCACTGTTTTCTCCGGTTTCTTCTGCCCTCATGACAAATGAGCTTAGGTAACTATGATTATTTGCTTGCTGTTCTCAGCAACGGATTTCAGGATTTCACAGCCAATGGTCTGGCTCAGTTTTCCGCTGACCTCGCCGAGATCAAGCAACAACTTGGATACAACAACTAATTAGCCTACTAATCAGAAATGGGAATCATGTGTTTCACAGCTGTGTTGCGGAAATGGTAGGAGAAAGCTTTAGCACCCTCTAGAGTCAGCTGCTGGTTGTGCTTGTGTGTGTGTGTGTGTGTTAGAGAGCTGGGCAAAAATTCAATATTAGTCCTATTGTTTATCGTCAATAGGTATTGTAGCCCCATGAACTGATGATGCCGACTTATCGTGACACGATCAAAATGTGATATTTGAAAACCTTCATATACTTCAATGTAATGACCCTCAGCTAGACTGCTAAAAATGGTATTTTGAATTCATAAGCACATCATGATATTTAGCGATATTGTGTACAATTCCCCATGATTTATCGTGATAACACAGTTTTCCATATCGCCCAGCCCTAGTGTGTGCGTGTGTGTGTGAAAACTAAAGAGAGAGGCTGTTCAACACCTGAGACCCTTTATAAGCATACTGACCATTCCTTTGGTATCTCTCTCTCTTTATCTCTCTCTTTTTAACTCTCTCTTTATCTCTCTTTTGCTCTCTCTCTCTCTCTCTCTCTCTCTCTCTCTCTCTCTCTCTCTCGCAAATCATGGTATTAGTGAGGACATAGTTTCCGCCTTCGGGTCGGAACGCACTATGAGCTCACACACATATTATTGGGTTTGATGGGAACTTCCAGTATGTCTGTGTGTGTGTGTGTGTGTGTGTGTGTGTGTGTGTGTGTGTGTGTGTGTGTGTGTGTGTGTGTGTGTGTGTGTGTGTATGCGGATTTCTGTGTGTGTGTGTATGTGCATTTGTTTGTGTGTGTGTGTGTGTGTTTGACTGTATGTGCGTTTGTTTGTGTGTGTGTGTGTGTGTGTCTGGCTGTCACTTGATCTGCCATTGTTTCACAAAGAACTAAGGATAGGGGGACTGCAGACAAGATAAGAATTATCTAACAGACAACATACAAATAAAGGGATAATTGTTAAGCACAACTCGTATCAAATGTAATATTCAAATGCTGAGGAGAAGGGAAAAATTACGTAAGGCAAAATAAACTTTTTGATAATGCTGATATACTTTTATTCACACAGAACAATCAACTGTCATATAAAACAGACATGCACTATTGGCACCATAGTTATCTCATAGTATGTATGGTGTGTGTGTGTGTGTGTGTGTGTGTGTGTGTGTGTGTGTGTGCAGCTGTCTGTGTCTGCATGTGTGTCTTCACGTGTATGTTTGCATACCTGTGTGTGTGTTTTGTGTGTGTGTGTGTGTGTGTTGATGGGGGGGGGGGGGGGGGGTCTAGATCACAGCTTTGAGCAATGTGTTGTTTCCTCTCTGAGTGCTCCAACATGTTCAGCCAGAGAGGGAGACAGAGAGAGAGAGACAGAGAGAGAGAGAGAGAGAGAGAGAGAACAACAGAACCTAGTGAGAAGCGAAATGTTAAGGCGTCAAATGTGAAAACGATTATGTCATGGCGATGGAGACGCCAACCTGACCTGCTGCACTGGTGCTACTGTTCCCCAAACCAGCAGTGGAGAGAGAGAGAGAGAGAGAGAGAGAGAATGTGTTGCAGTAAGAGGGGTCTATATTGGCGATGTGAATCGTCACTGAGGCATTCTGGGGGCTTCATGTTGCAGGCCTTATAAGGCCCCGGGGCCCGTGTCCCTCCGCTCGCCTCGGCTATTCTTAGGCTGTGTGGCCCTCGTCCTCATCGCTGTGCAGGCAAGAAGTTGTATTTTCTCTCTATTAGCTGCTTATTAGTTGTTAATTGTTTGTTCTTGTCAGAAAGAAACACGTGTCTGTGAATCGTCGACGCATTCTGTCCAGCTGCTGGTCTGTCTATCTTGCCTGTCTGTCTGCCTGTCTGTCTGTCTCAGTTTTTTTTCAGTGTTTAATTTCAAATTTGTTTTGCCTTATTTCCACAATTAACAATTATGTATGTATATATATATATATATATATATATATATATATATATATATATATATATATATATATAAATTTCTGTCTGTGTATTTGCCTTTGTGGGTTATGTCTGGTGTGTGTGTGTGTGTGTGCGTGCATGTGGGGATGGGGGGGGGGGGGGTTCATGTCTGTATGTATGTATGTGTGTGTGTGTGTGTGTGTGTTTCTACAGGACTTTAACAACACCTGACCCACCCCTTCTGCCCGACTCTCGCACACTCGATCCACACACACGTCCGCCCTCCCTACGTGTGTCTGTGCTGTCCAGTTTGGAGGAAGAGAAGGTTCAGGAAAAGCCCAGGGATTGACCGGAACCGACCCAACCGACCCAACCGGCACCCCGGGAAAAGAAAAACAGAGGGAGACGAGAACGAGAGAGAGATAGACATACAGGAGGACCGAGGGAACACAGGAGAGCACAGAACCAGTTGTTGACTCTTGACGGCCGCTGGTTTGCGTGAAGATGGCTACATACACGGTGACTCTGAACGGCCCCGCTCCCTGGGGCTTCAGGCTGCAGGGGGGGAAGGACTTCAACATGCCCCTCACCATCTCAAGGGTAAGGCTCTTCCCAACCCCGGGACAAACGCACCCAAAGCCCAATTCAATTCACTCACCGACGGCTGAGGGAAAGAACAAGTGACAAGCGTGTGGTGTGAACGACCTACAGAGTGACGTGTTGACTGATGAGCAACGCACGACGCCGCACAGCGTACACACACATGCGCACACACACACATACTCTTTGAGGCTCCTACTTTTTCCATAGACACAATTTTAAAAACCGTAATTGCATCGCCTATTCACTAACAAGTGTATTTGGACATTGTGGCATGTAATATGTATGTCTATGTGTGCAGTTGTGTGCAAATGTTTCTTTGTATTCGTGTGTGTTTGCGTCTATATTGAATGCTATATGTAGATAGCATAAATGTGTGGGTGTGGTGTGTGTGTGTTTTGTGTAATGGCTCACCAGCAATTATGTAATGCGGTAATACTTGATGGCCATTGGCGCCACACAGCCATAATCTGGGTGTGGGGGGCGGGGGGTGTCAAGAAGACAGCAGCTGTACCTGCAGTATATTTACTCTATTATATATATTTCTATCTATTTTTATCTATCTATCTATCTACCTGTCTGTCTGTCTGTCTGTCTGTCTATCTATCTATCTATTTATCTATCTATCTACCTACCAACCTACCCTATCTATCCAACTATATATCTTTTTTCTCTCTCTCTTCCCCCCCTTTCTCTATCTCTTTCACAATCTCTCTCTCTCTCTCTCTCTCTCTCCCTGCTCTCCCTCCATGGCTCGGCTGAGGGCTGCCAATGTATTTACAGCGTTTCCTTGAAATAGACCGAGTGGATGGAAAGGGGGGGGGGGGTGGTGTTGGGGGGGGGGTGGGGGGGTGGGCAGCTTGTGTTACTTTTAGTAAGCTTTATTTTTCTCATGTTGTCATCATTCTTTTTGGCTGCAGCTATCTGTTCACTCGATTTGAAGTCCTTGGTTGATTTGCAGTGGTACGTTGTGTAACTAGATGGATGTACTGGTAGCTGGTTGGATGGATGGATGGAAGGACAGACGTATAGATGGATGGATGGATGGATGGAAGGACAGACGGATAGATGGTGGATGGGTGGATGGATGGATGGGTGGATGGATGGCTGGATTGATGGACAGATGGTAGATGGATGGATGAATGAAATGACGGGTGGATGGATGGGTGGATGTAGGGACAGATGGATGGATGGTAGATTGATGGACTGATGGCTAGGTGGATGGATGATTTGTTTGATCAAACAAGGTGCAAAATCAGATGCAATGATTGGACAGAAGGAAAGAAAGATGAATGGTTGTTTTTGCATAGGCATGGATGGACTGTCTAGATGGATACACAGACAACCCAGGTTGATCAGCACGGCCTACTTTTGTCTCACAGTATCGATTCCCATGCCATCAATTCCTTATTGTCTCCAGGCTCATGAGTGACCGCCCAAGTGTGAGAGTGTGTGTGTGTGTGTGGGAGAGTTGCCGTTATTGATTAAGAGCGTCAAACTATTGGTTTGTTTATTGCCACTGTGACTTGGGGATTTGCTACCCAGCTCATTCTATTTGGATCTTTGTTATGAGAAATACAGTCTTCCTCTGGTCTCAACCGGACACCATTAAACAATTCGGCCTGACGTAATAACACCGGTGCCCTAAGGTGTTGCGTTTCGGCCTAATATCTCAGAGAACTAATTAAAGGAAAGGGCGAAAGGAGATGAGGCAAGACAGTGGATACCTCAGATTGTGGAGATTCCTTGTTAGCTGAGCTCTGGTGCGCTGGCGCACCACAGCCCCCGAACCCTGCTTTAACTACCGTCCGATGGCCGCTAAACTGATTTAAAATGTTGTCTCTTTTTACTTCCTACATCTTCTACTACTTGCTATGTTGGCTCTCCTTCCTCCTATTCAGAAGCAGTAACCAAAGAAAACTTCAAAAGATAATTTGTTGTTCGTGTGTGTATGTTTAGCATACACACGCCTGTACAATTTGTGCACGAAAATGATTCGTACAATTTTAGTACAATTTTCCCCTCTATTTTAGCTCCCCAACAATGCTCTCCAGCATGTACTCATTAAAACACATTCGTATGTGTACACTTTCTCCACAATACACACTTACTTTCACACCCAAATGCACTCCCACTGGGAATTAGTTACATCCACTTGACAGGAATAATGAGTGGAATTTGCACAGACAGGACAGAACAAACATGGCGGCTGCAGGAGCCTCACGGCGGGGCCGCACACGTTTCGGGGTGAAGAGAATAAATGATGCCTCACATACACATTAACATACACTAATATATACACAGTGAAGCAAGGAGAGAGCGATATCAGACAGAGAGGGAGTGAAAGTGAGAGGGGGGCAAGCCAGAGAGAGAGAGAGAGAGAGCGAGAGAAAGAGAGAGAGAGAGAGAGAGTGTGTTTAGGGGACAGACATCAAACAGAAGTCAAGAGTTGGAGGGAAGTCGTCGTGGGGGTGACTGACAGCCAACAGGTGCCTGTGGGTGCAGAGGGGTGATGTGGGGTGGGTGAGGGTGGGGTTGCACCGTTGGTGTTGCCGGCGGTGAGGGTGAGGATGGTGGAGGGATGCAAGAGGGGTCAAACAACATTGAAGTAACAGGCATCTTCAGTGCCTGCTCTATTTTTAACTCTTTTTAATGAGTCGCCTGTAAGCGAAGACCAACCCCCCCTCAAAAAAAAAAAAAGAAAGATGTCCCTGCATCACTCACTTGTACACAGCTCACCAAACCATACCCCTTCCTCCCTTCATCCAAAATGTTTCGTTTGTAATAGTTTTTCAATGTTTTCTGTTCGATCTGTTTCAAGACAAACCTACTCTCAAAAGGCTGTCAGCAGTGCTTGAAACAGCAGGACGATTCCTGCATTCAGACACTCTTTAGAGATAGGAATTTCTTTATGATATGAGTTTTAAACAGCCGGGTACATTGTGAAGCCCTCTGTTGTCACTTCTGGCTTTTTGCTTTCGCAACTCGCCCAATTATCACTTCATCTTTGGCCGGAGGCAAACTGTTGATAACAGTTAGGCATTTCATAATGAATTTACACCATAGAGTGAATTTAATTTACATTTGAAAACAAATCTGACAAGGACAGCTAAATAGGTCAGAGATGAGCAGAAAAGGGGAAACAGTAACAAAGGGAGAACACTCCAAACCAAGCCGCGTGATTCAAGTCCAGATGAACATTAAAGCTTATCCCGAGAGCCAACGTGGACAGCCCCAGCTCCAGCCCCTGAGCCTGGTTCTGTTGCAGGTCAGTCTAGGTCTCTGGTCTGTGTTGGACTCCTGCCATAGTCCCTGAATCTCCCCTGGGGATCGAGTCCATCTAACACGGTGATTCTCAACTGGGTCGCGAGGACATTTTGAGTGGGTTGCAGAGCATATGCCAAACCATACTCTTGGGAAAGAAGCCCATGAATTAACTAATGTTCACTCATGTTTCAGTGGCTTACCATTTCATTGAATTTAGCCCCAACTGCTTTTTTTCGCTCAATGTTTTCAACAGAACATGAAGGCATTGTTGATTACTGCTATATTGGCGACCATTTTTTATTTTTGGGTAGTGACTTAATGGCTAATGACATGTGTGTCCTGAGGCTAGACCAGCTGAGAACCAGTGATCTATCAGATAACCCTACAATGCTGCACAGTTGCTAGCATAATCGTCACTGCGAAATAAGCATTAGCATCATATGAACAAGCGTTAGCATCATATTATTGGACTCGACTTTACTTCATGTGCTGCTTCTGTCATGAGCTTTCAAGGGCTTACCGATTCCCTTCAGGAAAAGCAATCTGTTTGTGGCGCTTAAAAAACAAAAAAAAGAGGCAGCGGTAATGAAGGCATACCAATCTAATACATTTCATTCATCACAAGTGTTTACATACTATTCGCACAAACGTGTACACACACGTGCGACACACACACTTCTAACATTGTTCCATAATTGAATCTCGAGTGATAGACACCCAGGTCCTTTCAGGTGCTGTAGCTCAGGGGCCCAATTACTCCTTGTTTCATCCCCTTTTTTTTTTACCAAAGTTCAGATTAGAGCTTGGCTTTGAATGCGAGAGCTTGGCTGTGAGTGAGAGACAATGGCTGGAAAGGAAGCAGAGTGCTGCTGCACAACAAGAGCCCATCATGCATCAGCTGAGTTTGCATGCCCACCACGGAGTCAGGCTCTAACATCAAATGGAACAAGAGTCGTTGCGTCGTATCAAAGCTTGTATTTTATTACTCCTTCCAAGCCCCAGGACTGCAGAATTAGGTTTTGTTGTAGGGACATTTTCCCCCTCATCATGTGATCCTGAAAGCCTACTTTTTGCCTATACCTTTGTTTTTCTGTCTCCGTGTGTGCGTGCGTGTGTGTGTGCGTGTGTCTGTCTGTGTGTGTGTTTGTTTTCCACATCTTAACAAGCCTGTGTGCACCATTTAGAATCTGTGTCAGTTGATCTCCTCCTAGTTTGACCCGCGGTCTTGACCCCTGCAGATAACTCCCGGCAGCAAGGCGGCGGGTGGCAGCCTGGCCCAGGGTGACATCATCTCTGCCATCGACGGCCTCAGCACCGAAGGCATGACACACCTGGAGGCCCAGAACAAGATCAAGTCCGCCAGCGCCAAACTGGCACTCACCATGCAGAAGTACAACACACACACACACTGACATGATTCATCACCATCCTCTCGCTATACTTCAGCTCTCACACTGCATGAGTTCAAAGAGGTGATGAGTTCCACCACGGGACACTGTTTCGTGGCAATACCGCACAAAGGGGCTACAGAGAGCTGGGATAGTGTCTCTTTAATTCATGAGTGCCCTGGAAGTCTGTAGGTCATAGTGGTGATTGGTCATTCGTTGTCACATGACAAATGAAAGACCACGCAGCACATGGTTTATTCAGAGACAATACACAATAGATCACACACAATAAGGTGACACACACCCTACAACCGTGTTTCTTTCATTAGGTCAAGACGCCCCGCACCAGTTCCAACAGCCACTCCCAGAATGGACTCCCCCATGCCAGTCATCCCACACCAGAAGGTAGACACACACACTCACACACTCACACACACGATAAACATGACATACAAGAGACAAAAGAGGTCAAAGGCCATAAAATCAAATGTTCCCTCCCCACACACGACATGTTTTAATGTGAGTTTTGTGTGTTGAGAGTCTCTGTTTTGTCTATTGGTAATCTTACCAACACCGAAGGGCTGTACCCTGCTGCCCTCTAGTGGTGCTTATCATGCAACCAAAGGAAACGGCAGGGTCAAAGTTCAGATAACCAGAAACCTCGGCCTTTGGTTGGTGTTAATCTTCTTCATGTCATCCGTCTCATCCTGAGAAGGAGATGGAAGAGGGTGTGAAGATGGAGGACCCACTGTCCTCTGGAAGCTGCCTTGCCAAAAGTCCCGCCAGACGGAGTCTCTTTCAATCCCCAGAGAAAGCACCAGGTCCATTTCATCCTTTTGTAGCTACAGCTAAGACCTCTGCTCCCCCGGCATCAAGTGCAGTTTCTCCACCCAGCCAACGGGGGCAGTACAATTGCCCTATTGGACTTTACTCCGCCCAGACTCTCAGGGAGATGGCGGTGATGCAGGGCAAGCTAGGAGAGGGTGCGCCGGCAGACGCCAGCGAACTGTGTCTTCCAGGGTAGGTGACCACATGGGTGGTTTAACATTAAGAGGAGTAAATGGAAGGCCTTAATTCATTTAAAGTGATGGACAACAGAAATCCCCAATTTACTTCTAATTATGTTATTAAGGGTTATCAAGGTGTGCATTAAGCATCAGAAAATAACATTGCACCAAATCCAGAATCTCCCAATCTCAGTCTACCGATTTCCTTCTCTTCCTTCAGACTTAGATTAATGGGCGGAGTCTATTTACCTGGACACTTGGCAAAGGCAGTGACCAGTTACCTTACACTCACATTATGGGCGACAAAGAAAAGTACAAACTACACAAAACATCAAGGGGGGGGGGGGGGGGGGGGGGGGGGGGGAGTTCAGACCACATCATACAATCCTGAGTCTTTCCAAGACTGAGGTGAGATATTTTCTGGACAAGATATTTGGTCGGTGTGCAGTGGATACATTCCTCTGTGATATGTTACGGTTATTTTACGTTTTAAGATCCTGTTATTCATCACTTTAAGGATTCTGACAAACACAGAGTTAACATACGGCACAAACTAATACAGTAACTATCACTCAGTATTTTGTTCAGATTTGAATAAGCATGGTGTTCAAGGGAGTTTTAGAATCACCCCACCTTGTGTATACCCTTTCTGGATTCACATTAACAGGACGGGGAAATGACAATACTCAGAACATTACGAAATTATCCCGGGATACAGTGGTCTAAACGTGCAACCGAGAGGGGGGCACTATTTCAGGACCGTTGAGCGGGAAACAGGTGATGTCTAGAACTAGACCCGAGGTCGTTTATTAACGATCGCACTCCCCGTGAACCTCAATCGCAATCCATGCGGCAATTTAACACTTACGCAACGTCGGTAAAATGCACCGATGATGACCACAAGATAAAAAAAGGTTCACCTCTGTCTTCAGCCCAAACAAAAATGTAAGGCCAACAGAGGTGAGCAGGAGAGGTTAAGAATGGTGAACCGCCACAAATCAACCGATGACAACGGCCCTTTTTCTTCTTGCATACACTCATAAAAATCACAACCTAAATAACTTCTATACAGAAGCATTTTTTTTAAAAGAACCTCAAGTCAAAGAAACATCAAGATGGTTATTTGACTGAATCCAACAGAACAGCAGGCTATCATTAACTCTGGCACATATTGACTCCAAACCAAACTAATTAAAAGTAACAGTGATGATGTTTTCTCCACATGGTGTCTCTCATTAGGGAGAGAGTTTAAACAGGACTTGGGAGTTTAGGGACGTGGGGGAAGGGGAGGGTGGGTGGCGACGGCTCTTTAAAGTTAAGGTTGCCCGAGGTCGCGTCTGTCCCGCTGATGCCATAAGGTATCGTATCCGTGTATCCATCTCCGCTAATGTCTTTCCCCTCTGGAGCGGGACGCGAGCCCTTTGCCGCCGGTCAGACAGCGGCACACGTGTTGCCAAATGTGTGCGTGCGATAGGCGTCTCCGTGACGATGAATATGATGATGGCGATGACGACGATGGGGGGCAGAGTCAAGATGCTATCTCAACCCCACTGCCACCCCCTGGAAAGGAGGAGACTTTCTTCATTAGGGCACAGAAGACACGCCCACACCCATGCACAGACACATGTGCACACGTACAGACACACACACACCGACACCCACCCACGCACACACACACGCACATGCACACACACACACACACACGGTAGCAGCTGTTGCACGCGGTCATGGAATGTTCCACTCCGGTTACAAGCCCATCACACCAAATCCCATGGATGTCCCTTCCGAAGCACCGAGATAGCGCTCCCATATATAAACCTTCCTGGCACACGGGCATCCCACGTGCATAATGCTGCCAAGCGCACTCCACTTTATATAGTACATGTGCACAGATGTGTGTGTGTGTGTGTATGTGTGTGTGTGTGGCGGCTGTTGATTGGTCGATTGTCTGTGACTGTGAGTATATTTGCGTCCACCTCGATGTGTGTGTGTGATTGAGTGCATGTCATGTGACTGAGGTATTTCTGCTCTTGTCAGTCATCCCCGAAGGAGCAGTGGGTAGCCAGGCTGAAATCCAGATCACTATCTGACCTTTAGACTGTATTACAGTGTCTCACTGTAGTTCTAAGGCCAACGCATTTACACACACACGTCCAAGTGAATCCATGAGACTTGACTCACACTCTCTCTCTCTCTCTCTCTCTCTCTCTCTCTCTCTCTCTCTCTCTCTCTCTCTCTCTCTCTCTCTCTCTCTCTCTCTCTCTCTCACAGGTCATTGCAAACACAGCTGCGAAGTCAGTACCATTAAATTGTTGGGGTTGCATTTACTGTGCATGACCTCTGCATGGGGTTATGCTCATGAAGTTGGAGACCAGAATGATTGTGTGTGTGTGTGTGTGTGTGTGTGTGTGTGTGTGTGTGTTTCTGCTGGCTGTGTCAGGATGCCGCCTGTAATAAGGACGTGTTGGGTGTGTGTGTGTGTGTATTTGTGTGTGCTTATTTTTGTGTGTGTGTGTGTGTGTGTGTGTGTGCGCGCATGTGTGAATGTGTGTGTGTGTGTGTGTGTGTGTGTGTGTGTGTGTGTGTGTGTGTGTGTGTGTGTGTGTGTGTGTGTGTGCACGCAAGGCAGCACTCAATATGCTTTCAGCACATATTGAGTCTGTCGGTGCTAAGATGCCATGGCCCTTTATTGCATACGTTGTGTTTTTGCATACTTTGTTTGCAGTTGGAAATTAATGCATTTACATGTATGCATATTATTAACGCGTGAGCCATAGAACCATGACAGTGATGAGTTGGGGTTCCTGCGTGCTACCATTGCATCAATCATTGCATCAATAACCACAGTGAACTTCTGAGAAAAATCAATAACTGCATTTCCGTGACCATTGTAGTGTGTGTGTGTGTGTGTGTGTGTGTGTGTGTGTGTGTGTGTGTGTGTGTGTGTGTGTGTGTGTGTGTGTGTGTGTGTGTGTGTGTGTGTGTGCGTGCGCGTGCATCATACTCGGATTTGTGTGAAAGTACTTTATTGATAGCATGGAGGTTGATGTGGTTCATCTTTGTGTTCATCTTCATTCATTTCATATGTATGTATATGCATATGTATTTATATATGTATCTCCATATGTATTTCTAATATGTATATGCATATGTATTTGTATAGCTATATGAATACATATATGCATACTGTACATGTATATATGTAAACTTCTAAAGTCAGCTGTTTCATTTCTTTTTCATACTTGGAAGTTAAAGTTTTATTCATAGACTTTTATTACCAAAGAGAGATAGTCCTCTAAAAATAAACGTATGAAATCCTGAAACTGTCTCTGTCTTTAGAACAGAACCAGTGTAGTAATGTGTACACACATACACACACAGGTCTGTGTGCTCCACAGTGCAACCGTTGAGCGGTACAACAGCACCACCTGTCTCTCAGTTCTGTGTACTACACATCACTCATGCACTAAAACATCCCATCATCTCAGTGTCCAATCTCTTCTCCCGTCTTTCCCCCCGCCTCCTTGTCCCTCTCTCTGTCTTTCCCTTGTCCTTAACCCCACTCACACCCATGCGCCTTCCTTGACCTCCTTGCACGACCTCCGACCTCCGAACCTTCAACCCAACCCCGTCTGCCCGCCCACCCTGCCATAACACTGACAGTGTGGAGTATACTCCTAGCTTCAACCCCATAGCACTGAAAGACTCGGCCCTGTCCACCCACAAGCCCATCGAGGTGCGGGGCCCGGGAGGGAAGGCCACCATAGTTCACGCCCAGTACAACACGCCCATCAGCATGTACTCCCAGGACGCCATCATGGATGCCATCGCCGGCCAGTCGCAGGCCAAGGGACACGAGGGGTAAGTATGCGCACAAACCCTCAAACCCCTTCACGCCAATACCCCCCCCCCCCTCCTGCCACTATCACCCCCCTCCCCATATCCCATCCCTGTAACTGCTGATGCTCACTCTTATGGGCACGTAATCACCTATAGCGGCCATCTTGGTTCTAAACACTAGCTGGGTGGGGAGGAACTGAATGTAAAATTACAAAATCAGTTCCCCTCCAGCTAGTGTTTAAAATCAAGATGGAGCCAAGATGGCCGCTACTTAGTGAATAAAGCCCATAAGAGTGCCGAGGTCAGACCTCTCTCGATTAGTGTTTGAAAACATGGGTGCCTATATAGTATGTAGGTGCCGCTTTTCCTCGTTTGGCTGTGCCTTTCACACTCCATTGCCTCTGTTCATCCCCCCCCCGCCACAAAACAACAAACCAATCCAATCGCTCCTGTACCACCGTCCTCCACCACCACCACCACCACCACCAATCCCTTACCATCCATTACTTCCTGGTTTGATCATGTGTGACCTCAGCGAGGAGGCGGGCTCTCCCTTGGCGTAAGTATACAGCTATCGGTACAGCTGCCCTCAGTGCAACCCATGCTCACCATCATATATGGATTCTCTGTGGTTCATATATGGGTCCCGTGTGTGTCTCTCTCTCTGCTTTTGCGCCGGTCCGGTTGTGTTGTTTGAAGGCTGTCATTTTGGGAATTCTGTCTGCAAAAAAAAAGGAATGTTTTGCAATGTGTCCACAGGTTATCTTTGCAGTCATGATTATGTATCTATGTGAAGCTTTTTAGTCACATAGATACATAACAGATACATAATTGTATGTGTCGAAAGAGATTTCCAAACAGTCTCCTCTCTCAGTCACTGTCTCTCTCTTTCTCTCTCATCCCCTTTTCATCGGATGGTGATAAAAAAACAAAAAAACAAAAATCATCATCATCATAATGGCATGAAAATGTTCTGAGTATCCCTCCATACTTCACAGTCAAACTACCAACTGTACCTCACTATACTAACACATACCAAGAACTATTAGTAGACACCCTCTCACTGAATGGGAATGTGCTATCCCTGGCCAGTAGAGGGTGCTACATACACAAAATAGTCATTTTAATGTTTAAAATAAACATTAAAAAAACTACTACAAACTACACAACTACAATGGAATAAATGTTACCAATTTGTGTCTTTTTTGTGTTTACATTTCATTCAACTCATACACACCAATATGCATGTGCAATTGTGCCAGAACTTAATTTTTACCCCCCCCCCCCCACACACACACACACACACACACACACACACACACACACACACACACACACACACACACACACACACACACACACACACACACACACACACACACACACACACACACACACACACACACACACACACGCCCCTACACTTTGTCTAAAAGCTCTTTGTGTTGGTCCTCCAGCGGCGCGCTGCCTGTTAAAGACCCAGTGATAGACTGTGCCTCCCCAGTGTACCAGGCTGTCAACAGGCCAGACGCCAGCAATGAGGAGATGGCCGACTGGGCTCGCCGCGCCGCCAATCTGCAGTCCAAGAGCTTCAGGATGCTGGCCCACATCACAGGCACCGAATACAGTAAGCTCCATACATTCTTTCATTCCTCCTGTCTTTCTTTCATTCATCTTCCACTATAGTCTGACTCACCAGATGTAGGTTGTTGGTATAAGCCTGCCAATGGGCGCCAGACCTTTCTCCAGTGAAAAAAACGAAATGTGGAGATAGGCCTGGCTATGCTTCCACTTTTCCTTCCTATCTACCATCCAGGGCGCAAAATTAACTTTTTTGTCTACTGGCTAAATCTTTTCTTGCTCTCTCCTTTTCTTCCTTCCTTCCTTGCCTCCCTCCAGCCATCCTTCCTTCCTCCGTAACGTCATTTCCTCATTTATTCCTGCCTGTTTTTGTTGCTCTTCAACTTTAATTGAAAAATGGTAAGCTGAACAGATGTCATTGGTGCTCACTGGTCTCTCTCTCTCTCTCTCTCTCTCTCTCTCTCTCTCTCTCTCTCTCTCTCTCTCTCTCTCTCTCTCTCTCTCTCTCTCTCTCTCTCTCTCTCTCTAGTGCAAGATCCAGATGAGGAGGCCCTACAGAGGTCGAGGTAAGACATGCAAGAAGGTAGAGATACACACACAATAACACACATCATTTATACTACCACTAGTAATACTACCATACAGCTTTGTCTAAAAGTGTCAACGACATTATAAAAAATGTGTTTCTAAAAACTGGCTCTCGTCCTATTAACACCATTCCCCATACCCACCAATCAGAGAGAAGTTCGAGTCTGAGGTGAAGGGGCCCCGCTTCGCCAAGCTGAAGAACTGGCACAACGGACTGTCTGCACAGATCCTCAACATCCAGTAAGACGGTGGTCTCTGTAGGAAGGAGGAGAGCGCAGAGGAAAGAACGCACCAGGATAATAAAAGGATGGAAAGGCGAATCAAGGAAAGAAGAAAATATGGAGTGGAAACGATGGAATAGAGTAGGAAATGAAACAGGAGTATAGGCAACTCCTGAGGAATGAGAGTTAGCCTGGTAGCTCTGTTAGACTAGTAGAATGCAAGACTATTAACTGTTAGCGTGAGAGTGTTGTTGTTGTTGTTCATCTGTTAATAAAATTCAGTATTACCTGTACCTGTCCGTTGTAACTATCGATAGTGCTAAGACCTGACCTGCTTTTGTGAATCTTTTCTCTTCTTTTCTTTCTTTTTGTTTTGTTTCTGTCTGGCTCTGTTTTTGAAAGGGATCTGTACAAAAACCATTACCCGTACCTGTCCATTGTATCTACCTAGTGCTAAGACACGACCGAGCTTTTGTGACTAATTTATTTTATTTTATTTTTTCCTTTTCTTTTTTTTTGGTTCTGTCTGGCTGTGGGTTTTTTTTTTTTTTTGAAAGAGAATTGTACAAAAAGTGAAATTGTAAGAAAAAGTAAATTGTGTACCTTTTATGTACCGCCATGTACGCAACACATGCACCAACACGTGGAATGGGTGATATATCTGCTGAAGCCTGTACCAACTGAAAAAAGAACTGAATAAAAGCTTACTTCACCATATGTGCAAAAAGGTATGTAAAAATGCCAACAACATGTACTGACATCAATGTGAATAAATTTTTTCTCTAAACTACATGGGTCTGATTACTCGACCAGTGTGTGTGTGTGTGTGTGTGTGTGTGTGTGTGTGTGTGTGTGTGTGTGTGTGTGTGTGTGTGTGTGTGTGTGTGTGTGTGTGTGTATGCATGCATGCATGCGTGCGTATGGGGGGTGAAAAGGGTCACGGGGGACTAGACACACGTACGTACGTTCGTGTGATTATTTACTAAAAGTCCCACATGTATGTACGTACTTACGTCTGTGTGTGATGAGTACAACTCAGACATGCAGACCGCACGTTTGTGCGCACGTGTACCATTATTGTTGTTTTATATGTTTTCGTCATTTATGTAGCCTTAAATTAACTAGATAGACATTTCCAGGTAATCAATCAATGAATCTAGGATAATAATAGGCCTATCGCTACTCTACCAGTAAGCTACCGTGAGCCAGAGGTCTAAATGCATATTGGGTTGTCTGGAGAAGAGGTATTGGTGAAATAAATATGTGTTTGTAACACTTTATAATGACTTATTTATAAGCCTTTAACAGATAGTTAGGTAGTGATGATTTAAACAACACATGCCTGAAGAAAGCTGTGGCGAAACAGTCCAACACATCAAGCATTCAAACCACACCTTTCGTCAGCCAGTAGTAGCTGTAATGTAAAGACAACGTCTGACTTTTTTACCACAAATGAAATAGTCAAGGCACTCAAAACGTGGCCTGGGCTGAAAACAAATTGTCCGAAAAGACTGAAGCCTACACGGGATTCAAACACTCACAGGGAGAAATCAGTTGCTAATAATAATATAATACATAATGACGTATTTTGCACATCTATTTGAATCCATTTAAACTATTTGAAAATATGTTGAATCATCAATGGCAACTGTGTCCGACATGTAGGCCTATGTCTCCTTAATATGCGTGGATAATTACCATATCACATAGAGGTTGAGCAAATGTCATTGTGTTTGCTTATGACGCTTACGCTTATGATTTGTACAGAGACAGACGTTAAGCGTTAGTGTACGTCACATTGTACAGTTTCTTACCTTACAGGGACTAGTTTTCTTACCTTCACGTCACCTCAAAATGTGTGGACGCAGATGTGTGCAGGGGAACAACCATTGTTGGGGGGGTTCATGGATAAGTGCTGTGTCACCGTGCGGCCGTACCCGCAGCGGCCATTAGGGGGCAGCCTCCGTCCACAGCAAAGCGCCCACAGTGACAACAGCACAACAGTAAATGGTGAATATAATGGTCAAAATGGCATCTCATTTATTTAATAATAACCCCCCCCCTGCTATTATTGTGCTGGATTCGTGCCTATTAGAGCTGGAGGTCTAAATGCGTACTGTGGGTTGTCTAGAGATGAGGTATTGGCGAAATAAATATAACCGCGTTTGAGGTGATAAAATGCCAAAATCGCAGCCGTTGCCATATCGTTTAGCACGGATCCATAAAAGCAATATGTGCTGCTGAGTTGGCATAAAGGAAAGGGAGGAGGAGGAGGAGGAGGAAGAGGAGCGGTTGTGAGTGACTCACTCTGGGCAGGATGACGGAGCATTTTCTCCCATCTTTAACGCTGGAAAATGGCGATGTTGATGGCGTCGTCTTTTCCGCCTTTTTCGACGGAAAGGGAAAAGGGACACACGCATGTTCTCTGGCGGCGCGTTGTTGCGCAATCACATGCAAGGGGCGGGGGGGGGGGGAGGGGGGGGTAAATGATGTAATGTAAATGATGATGAACAAAAAACAAAAGCCCACCTCAAAGGACCTACTTATGGTTATGTAACAATGGGGTGATCTCTGAAATAGCATGGTCTGCGTGGTAGATGATGAGAGATAAGGTATAGTGGCAGATCTCATATGCAAAACGAATTGGGTTTCATCAGTTTCATCAGGGCTGAGTGATGTGATGGAGGAGGGGGGGGGGGGGGGGGGGGGCGGGGAAGCGAGATCAGGTGGGGGGGGGTGTCATAGTCTGCAGCAGGACTTAAAAATGCTGCAGCATCCAGTCGGCTCTGTCTCTCAGCCTCTCCTCCACTCCATCGCAGCATCACCGCCGCACGGCAGCATCCTCCTCCTCCTCCTCCCCCACCACCACCAACACCTCCTCCTCTCTCTCTCTCTCTCTCTCTCTCTCTCTCTCTCTCTCTCTTTATTTAGACCCCCCTCCCCATCTCTCACACACTCCCTGGCTCATTCAGCCACTAGCTCTCTCTCTCTCTCTCTCTCTCTCTCTCTCTCACCCAGTCTGCTCTCGCTCTCGTCCTGTCGTGCGGTCCTTTTCGGTCTCCGTTACAGGGAGGAGGAGCCTTATACACACGCATATTCACGCACTCTCACACACACACACAGACACACACACACACGTCTCTCTTACTCTCTCTCACACACACACACACTCTCCTTCTCTCCCTCTCCCTCTCTCTGGCAGATACATACCCCGTCATCCGCTCTCCCTGTATCTCTCTCTCTCTATCTCCGAGCACCAAGGCAACAAGCAACCTAATCTTAAACCAGCCAGTTAGGCCAGCCGTTGTTTTTCCTTTCTCCGGAGCAAGGGGTGCCCAGTAAGTGTCGTCTACCCAAAAACTAAAAACCAAAAAAGATGGATGTACTCATGAAGGGGTTCTCCATGGCCAAGGAGGGAGTGGTGGCCGCCGCGGAGAAGACCAAGGCCGGCGTGGAGGAGGCGGCGGCCAAGACTAAGGAAGGGGTGATGTATGTAGGTATGTAACCTCCAGCAGCAGCCTCAGCACCACCAGCAGCATCAGCACCACCACATATCGTGGTGGTGCTGCGTAGTTACAGGAGGATGGGGAGATGATGATGATGATGATGATGATGATGATGATGATGATGATGATGATGATGATGATGATGCCGCCGATGCAGACAGAAACCTCGAGACATTTGTGTGTGGGGGGGGGGGGGGTTGGTGAGGTCCCACGGGAGTAAGTCTGTCTGTCAGAAAGATGCGAGCGGAGGAGGGATGAAAATGTGTGTGTGTGTGTGAGGGGGGGGGGGGGAGGTTGGTGATTCTTGATGGAGGAGTGGCAGAGCAGCACTGCAGGGCTGCAGTGCAATCAGCGGGTGGGCGGGGGGGTGGGGGTGGTGGGGGGGGGGGGGGGGGGTAGAGAGAGGGATGAAGATGATTTGATTGATTGATTGTATAGAGAGATGGAAATATAGAGAGTTGACACCCCTATAGCAAGCCTGATATGAGGCTTGTCCTGGAATCTGTTCCGGACATCCGTCTGGCTGTGTGTGTGTGTGTGTGTGTGTGTGTGTGTGTGTGTGTGTGTGTGTGTGTGTGTGTGTGTGTGTGTGTGTGTGTGTGTGTGTGTGTGTGTGTGTGTGTGCGTGCGTGTGTAAAGGTACATGACAGGGTCGGCATTCGGTTTTAGGAGATGCTAACATTTATTTTTTCATTTGGGGACACAAAATGGATGTTCGAGAAGGTGTAAGATAGGAGGAGACGGGTGGGGTGGGGTAGGTCGGACTGCTCATTAGTGCGTGTGTGTGGTGCATGGGGTGGGGCGGGGGGGGAGGGGGGGGGGGGTGCAGTGGGGATGGGATTGGTGGGGGGGGGGGGTGGTAGGGATGGGGGGGGGGGGGGGGGGTCCAGCCGGGCGCTTCACCACCCAGGCCCCTGACCAGTGGTGTGTGGCGGACAGAGTGCGTCACATTTCAAGGTTACCCAGAATGCTAGGCCTGCAGGCAGACATTGGTGAGAGGGAGAAAGACAGGAGAGAGGGTAAGAGAAAGGAGAGAGAGAGAACGAGTGAGGAAACCAGAGAAGGAGAGAATGGGAGCAGTGGTGTGGCGTGTTGGCCACTGTATGTGTCAGCCCAGTGGTCAGGTGTCACTCTTACACCAAACCAGCGCTGCTGATGGAGCGACAACCACGGGCACGACGTGTGGTGTGTGTGTGTGTGTGTGTGTGTGTGTGTGTGTGTCTGTCTGTGTGTAGAGGGGGATTGCCTACGCTAAGGAATCGTTTAGCACTGCAGCAAATCTACAACAACCATCCTACAATTCCCTGCATGTAGTCGTGCGCGTACGTACTCCCCTGATATTACCTCGCTCAATAAAGAAAAAAGACAGAGGAACTGAAGAAGAAATGAAGAAAGAGATGGAAAGGGTGGAGAAAAATGGTTGGAAAAGACGGTAGGGCAGAAACGTGAGAGTGAGAAGAGGAGAGCGATAAAGATGAAGAGAAAGAGAGGCGAGAGCTGGAGAAGCAGGCAGAGAGGAAGAGGGAGGACAGAGAGAGAGAGTGGGGAGGGGGGGAGGGGAGTATTATGTCATAAAAGGCAGTGAACAGAGTGTTCAGCCTTGCGGTCGTCATGCAACCAGACCAGAAGAAGAGAGGAGAATAAATAACACGCAGGGGGAAGGCATCAATAAGGGAAGATCCCCCCCCCCCCCCCCCCCCCCCCCCCCCAAAAAAAAGGTTTGAATCGATGGGAGGGGTGGATTAACCATTAGTTGCAATCACACACATTGAGAATGACTGGGAACACACACATCAGCTAGAACATGAGTGTGTGTGTGTGTGTGTGTGCGTGCGTGCGTGCGTGCGTGTGTGTGCGTGCGTGTGTATGTGTGTGTGTGTGTGCGCGCCTGTGTGTGCTCCATAATCCGTAACATCCATTTCACAGGTCAGGGGACCTGAAAGTAGGACACGTAATTTATTTATACATACTAAAAATAAAATAAAAATGCCGCCCCCACTGTCACAGAGCACTACCTGCACTCCTCGTCATCACCCTTTAAACATTCAGCATTTTACCACAAAATATTTTATATATATATATATATATATATGTATATTAGGGCTGGGCGATATGGCCAAAATCTATCTTTAATATATTGATAACGATAGCATGTTTTCTGGTAATTCAATAAATACATTTTTGTGTACTCCTGTGTGGATTAAATACTTGACAAATGAAAAGGTTTTCATCACTTTAGTGTAATCTTTAAAACCAGTACTTATGCCACATCACGATATTAAGATATCCAAAATCTAAGACGATATCTAGTCTCATATCACAATATAATATCAATATATTATGTGGCCTGTATAAATAGCAACTTCATGTTTTGAAAGAGAATACAAACAGTAACAGATACTCAGACAGGAAGAAGACGCTGCGTCATCCCTGTGTGTGTGTGTGTGTGTGTGTGTGTGTGTGTGAGTGTGTGTGTGCGCGCGTGAGTGTGCGCGCGTGAGGGAGAGTGAAAGAGTGTGCATTTCATGCACGGATGTGTGTGTGCATGGGTACATTTGTATGTGTGTGGTTCTGTGCGCATGGTCATGTGTGGATGCAGGTGTGTGCTTGTGTGTGGATGCAGGAGATGGTGTGTGTGTGTGTGTGTGTGTGTGTGTGTGTGTGTGTGTGTGTGTGTGTGTGTGTGTGTGTGTGTGTGTGTGTGTGTGTGTGTGTGTGTGTGTGTGTGTGTGTGTGTGTGTGCGCGGGTCCATGCGCCTTTGTCGATGCAGGTGTTGTGGGTGTGGTTCCATGTGTGTGTGTGTGTGTGTGATAAAGGAAGAGACTATATGAGAGAAAGGGTGACAGCTCAACTGCAGTAGCCAGTCACGTGGTAATTGAACCACGGGGAGCGTGTAGAGAGAGAGAGAGAAAGAGAGAGAGTAAGACAGAGAGAGAGAGAGAGAGAGAGAAAGAGAGAGAGTAAGACAGAGAGAGAGAGAGAAATAGAGAGAGAGAGAAGACAAGAGATTGTGTGTCGGTTACAGCAGCTGTAGTGTGGAAGGATTATCCGGCAGGCAAGCAAGGAAGAGTGATACCTCTGTCACCACCCTTTATCCTTCTTTTTCCAATCCCTCTCTCTCTCTCTCTCTCTCTCTCTCTCACCTCTCACTCGCTCTCTCTCTCTCTACCAGTCCACCTACCTCTCCCTAGCTGTTTCATCCCTCTCTCTCTCTCTCTCTCTCTCTCTCTCTCTCTCTCTCTCGCTCGCTCTCTCTCTCTCTACCAGTCCACTTACCTCTCCCTATCTCTCTGTTTCATCCCTCTCTCTCTCTCTCTCTCTCTCTCTCTCTCTCTCTCTCTCTCTCACTCCCTCTCTCTACCAGTCCACCTACCTCTCCCTAGCTCTCTGTTTCATCCCTCTCTCTCTCTCTCTCTCTCTCTCTCTCTCTCTCTCTCTCTCTCTCTCTCTCTCTCTCTCCCTCTCTCTACCAGTCCACCTACCTCTCCCTAGCTCTCTGTTTCATCCCTCTCTCTCTCTCTCTCTCTCGCTCGCTCTCTCTCTCTCTACCAGTCCACTTACCTCTCCCTATCTCTCTGTTTCATCTCTCTCTCTCTCTCTCTCTCTCTCTCTCTCTCTCTCTCGCTCACTCCCTCTCTCTACCAGTCCACCTACCTCTCCCTAGCTCTCTGTTTCATCCCTCTCTCTCGCTCTCTCTCTGTAACTCTTCATTTCTCTCTTTCTCTCTCTCTTTCAATTCCTCTGTTTCCATCTCTCTTTCTTCCTCTCTCTCTCCCATCTCTATCTATCCATGTTTCCCTCTCTCTGTGTCTCTCACCAATCTATCTCTCTATCCCTCATTTACACGCAGATTACATAACCAGAATTTAATCTGCTTGAGATCATAATGTAAAGAGCGAGGTGGTGTGTGTGTGGGGGGGGGGGGGGGGGGGGCGAGCGGGTTACTATTAATAATGTTTATTCATTACTATGCATGAATGAAACAACCTGAGCCCCATACTTCCTCTGTTCAGAGACATTGTCAATCAATGTCTTCATCCTTGCCATCTTCCTCTTCCTCAGGTGCCAAGACGAAGGAGGGAGTCGTGTCCGGAGTAAACACAGGTAAGTGTGTGTGTGTGTGTGTGTGTGTGTGTGTGTGTGTGTGTGTGTGTGTGTGTGTGTGTGCTTTTATGGGAGCATGTGTATGTGTGTGCGTGGCTGTACATAACTCCTCTTCCTGTGTCTCCCAGTGGCCAACAGAACTACTGACCAGGCGAACATCGTAGGCGAGGGGGCTGTCGCCGGGGCCAATGACGTGTCACAGGCGTCCGTGGAAGGAGTGGAGAACGTTGCCGCGTCAACTGGCATGATCAAT
This sequence comes from Merluccius polli, assembly GCA_030340625.1. NCBI lineage: Eukaryota > Metazoa > Chordata > Actinopteri > Gadiformes > Merlucciidae > Merluccius > Merluccius polli. The sequence goes on from JAOPHQ010002946.1 coordinate 49,339, forward strand.
CAGGTTGGTCACCATAGCGACCCCGTCTCACAGTGTATTCCATAGACTTGATGTGTTCGTTGGTTCTGCATAAGTGAGTTGGTGTGTAGCAGGCGAATTTCTGCCGTTGTGTCAAACGTCAAAACGCACGGCACGCTCACTGGAGCAAGGGTACGCAGCCAATAGAAAACGACCACTCCTAAAAAGCCTTTTTAGCCGGAAGTTTGCAAACCCCACGTATTTACCAGAGGATTTCCTGAACAACTTTTAGTCTGTTTTAGTCAAAAATAACACAGAAACGTTTGCAAATACTTTGGGAGACCCAAACAGAATGGGGTCAACTGAAACAAAGTGTTTTACCCTTGAAGGGGTTCTTGAGCACACGTTGTACTGCTTCGTGTTGCTGGTGTAGTAAACCTGTATCGCATCAACTTGAATGTAAAAGTGGGCTAGTAAGATTGGATGTAGCAATACATGGTGAAAAACAGAAGAAGGTATTATTTCAACAAATGTCATTCATTCAAAAGAGGATTGCTAGGCTTTGATTAGTTGGAACAAAACAGTAATATGCATCACCACATCACTCAATCATTCAAGTTAATTTAATATGTCCTTCTAATGTGTCAACTACACCTGAATCTGTGTATGTTGCTACATCATTTGGGCCATTTACAAAGAATAGGCATTTTAAAATGGACCCAAATCAGGTTCAAAACTGATCTGAAAATGTTGACATGGTTATGAAAGTGTCTACAGTGTGCTATTGTTGGAAGACACATTAAACAGATCCTCCAGTAGATGGAGACATTTACTGACATGGCATAAACAATGCCAACATAAAATGACAATGACACATTTCTTTGATATGTTTTGTAAAGGTTGATTTAGTTCTATTTATATTCTAATTAGTATTGTTTTATTAAGGTCTATTTATATTCACATTAGTATTGTTATATTTGGTGGGGTACCACATACAGTTTTTCCACAGACTTTCCAAACCGATTATTTTTCATAAATTGGTCTTATTGTGAACTTTCATATCTTATTACTGATATAACTCCTAACATATATCAGATATATCTGATATATGTTAACATATAGCCTAACATTTTTCATTGTAAATTACCTTTGTTCACGGTTCAAAACGTGTGTACGTTGTTCATTTTATTTTTGTAATATTGTTGTTTGTTTTCATGTCTGTGATCTTGTTGTTAATGTCTTGTTGTTGTTGTTGTTTTGTTTTGTTTTGTTTTGTTTTGTTTTGTTTTGTTTGTTTTGTGTTTGTTTTTGTTTATTTACATTCTTGACTCCATTCTGTTGCCCGGGTACAGGAGGAGCCAGTATACGAGGTGCCTATTTTACAGCATTGCAGTGGGGTTATAGGTCACAGGGGTCATGCATGCTACTACCTACCTGTAGCAAAACATGCGTGAGCATCAAGATGGAAAGAACCAACAAACAAAAGACTAACTGATTAATTATTGATACTGCAGTGTAGCTGTGTTCTGAATGTAGGCCTATGCTGTAGCTTATATATAGGCTTTCCTATAACAAGGACCGCACACGGTTCTGTTGCATGTGTAGCACATGTCTTGTCAATGAAATAACGTAACCTCTTAGTGTGGATGTTGCAGTCGGTTCACCCCTCAGGTGCTCACTGGCTCACTGAATAAGTTAAGAAAATATATTTAAAAACAAGGCAAATTCATCCATGGCATGTACCATGCATACTTTGTTTGTCATAGCTGTGCATAGTTTGCTGATAGATCGGAGGAAACTCTCAGGCCCTCATGACTAACCCCACCCCAAACAAGAGTAGTATGCTATGCTTTAACTCTCTCTCCGGTGGCTGTGGAAAACATTTTGCATGGTCCTCTTCTAACTGCTATAAGTGATGTGTGTGTGTGTGTGTGTGTGTGTGTGTGTGTGTGTGTGTGTGTGTGTGTGTGTGTGTGTGTGTGTGTGTGTGTGTGTGTGTGTGGAAGGGTGTGTTTTTTAGTGTCAGTTAGCCCTGGTGCTTGATCGCTTGATGCTTGATGCCCCACCCTACCCCATGGCAATGTTAGTCATGGCTTTTGTTCTTACTGTCTCTTATTCCCTTTCTCTTTGTCTCTCTCTCTCTCTCTCTCTCTCTCTCTCCCAGGGAGAGTATGGTGGCATGGAGCAGGGTGGCCAAGGAGGCGAGGTAATGACTTTCACTCTTATTTTGACGTGAACTTGTGCATGTACAGTGCAGACTACAGTCTACACTGATACATATACTGTGGTAGTACATATACTACCACAGTATATTCAGTATTCAGTATGCTCTTTCGAACACACAACGCCAGTATTGATCGTTCTTTCTCTCTGTATTCCCTCCCTCCTCACAGGGGTATTAATTGCTCCTTCGGACGTCCCGGTGCGTCCTCTCTGATAGCCCACCCCCCACCCCCTCCTACGCTCTTCCCAGAAGATGTTCAACATATTTTTTTGTGACTTTATGGAACCAAAACGACGAAAACAGACTCTTCCAGATGCCGCGCCTTTCTCTCCCCGCTGCCCTTACCCCTAATGCCCCCTCACTTCTGCCCCCCAGACCACCCCCTCACTGCCCCGGTTGTCTGGACACCCCCACCTCCCTCCCTTCCTCCCTCCCACCCTCCCTCCCTCCACAGCTTCTGATCCAGCCCCCTTGTGTTGGTGTTGTCATGATGTTAGCCCCTAAGTGTTGTTGTCACTGCATACCTGCTGCCCTTCTTGGGGGGTGAGACCTGCTCACACACCCACACACACACACACACACGCACACACATGCACAATGTGGCGCGTGCGCACACACACACACACACACGCACACATGCCCGCGCATTCACCAACGCACACACGCGGTTTCTCGATAGCGTAATCACACGCGTACGTACCATAGAGAGAGAGAGATATTGTACAAGCATACATGACCTGTACATACCAGGGTAACACACCAGTGGGGAGAAGAGGAGCCTCAGTGTTAGCTGAAGAGAGCATGTGAATACAATTGTAATAATAATAATAATATTAATAATAATGGTGATGGTGAAAATAATAATAATAATAATAATAATAATAATAATAATAATAATAATAATAATAATAACAATAATAATAATAAACAAAAAAATGTCACAAATAAAATGTGTGACGAAGATAGCTTATGGGTTGGTGTTATGGTCACCGTTTGCGCGTGTCCTGTGTGTGCATGAGTGTGCGCGTGTCCGCATGTCAGCGTGCGAGCATGTTTATGTGTCAAGGTAGAAAAATCTGAACGCTGCCAGTGTGTGTTTCTTTATGGGGCATCGTGCAATAAAGGCTAAAGGTTATCCCTCCTTCCAATGCGTGCGATCGCTCGCAAGCTACAGTAGAACGCATGAACAGATTCCCCCAGAATGGCTTTTGTTGTGTGTTGTAGTATTCACTGTTCTAGATAGCTTTGTTGGGCTAAGTGTGTGTGTGTGTGTCTGCGTGTGTGTGTTTGATCTTGAATATGTATGTATAGTAACCAGCAAAGAGCAACACAACTTTTCCTCTTCTTTTCCTCTAATTTGTATTGAAACAACCAGAGGTGCTAGAACAAAACCATGGCAAACTGTACCACGAGTTTGCTTTGAGCAAGCTCAAGAGCAGGAGCAATAGTGTAAATTCAGTATATCTAGCCAAGCCTAGGTTCAGACTAGGTTTAGTCATGGGTTGATTTGTGTCGGGCCTTAGTTGGATCCATATTACTTGGGTTAAGGTTTTGTCTAGTCTCTCCGTCTGGATTTAATCTTAGGTTGCGCTGCTGGTTTGATTTGAATTTCAAAGTTTAAGGATGCAAAACATGTTGTGTCAGTTGATTGTTTTGATATGCCATGGGCTAGGTGTTGCTTTTAGACGTTGTGAGGTTTGCATGCTGTAGAGAGTGAGAAAAATAAGCAATATGGAATTCAATCAGCCAGGGGTTGAGCCAACAAAATATGTAGTCAAGTGAGACTGCATTGAGTCGGGGAGGATGTAGTTTTGGTTTGTAGTTGACCATTTAGAGTTCCCATAGTAACTCTTCTGTTAGTCCCGCCCATCAGCTTTCACAGCCACTCAGAAGATAGCTTTACCCTGTCACTCAATGACTCGGCTTGGGCTTGTGGCAAGCTTTTGTCTGCCCTGCATCTGTGTTTGTGTTTGTGTATCCGTGTGTACTCTATTTGTGTGTTTTAACATAGGACAAGCAGATCGCACCAGCAAAGCGCGTGTGTGTGTATGTGTGCACATGTGTGCGTGTATGTGTGTGTGTGTGTGTGTGTGTGTGTGTGTGTGTGTGTGTGTGTGTGTGTGTGTGTGTGTGTGTGTGCGTGTGTGCGTGTGTGTGCGTGTGTGTGCGTGTGTGTGTGTGTGTGGGTATTATGTGTCGAGCAGATCTGTGTGTTTTTACTTTGAAGCCAATCAAAACTGATGACTGCATGTTGCCTTATCAAGCAATCTGATATTCACGCACACATCACACACTGACACTAACGCACATCGCCACATATTGAAAACAAAAACCGAGTGAACGAAAAAAAAACACATCACTGACATACACAAACACAACTCTGCAGACACTGGACAATTATCACACACTATGTTTAAGTTGGCATCAAAGAGGACTCGCTGATTTTATAAACAGTATCAGTCAAATAAAAATGGTTTGTCGAAATCTGAACATTGCATTGTGGTTTTATTCATGCGTCCATTTGAGCAGGTTTATGATTCAGAAGAAGACACATTCAAACAAAGAAAACTTTTTTGTGAAAGCAAAACCACCCCAAGTACATTCTTTGGACACAGTATGTAAGCCTGCCAAGAATGTTGATGGATCACTTTAGGACTTCCCTAAAAGTGTTTTAAGAAGTGTCTTTAGAAGTCTCTTTTATATGAACATAAGTTGTGAAGAGCATCACACACACACACATACACACACAAGCTAGCTAAGTAAGGATTGTTTTGTGGGCAATTATTTTTTATTAACCTGCCAGGTAACATTTCACCATTCTCACGCTACATGTCCTGCCCCCTTTCCAGCAAGTCTTTCCTGAGCCTGTCGCCAGGGGGCAGAACAAGGAAGAGAGCCACGCCTGGGTGGGGCACATGGAGCCCACACCCAATAGCAACACACAATTATACACACACACACACACACACACACACACACACACACACACACACACGCACACACACACACAAGGGAGGAACATCTCCAAAGCACCTTCTTGTTGACAGCTGTTTTTGCTGTGAGTCAGGCAAACTGAAGGAATGGCCCGCAACCTAGTGAATAAATTGAGTTCTTTCACACCCTAGTAGTTATTAGTCACACCCAGTATTACGTAAGGGATCATGCACACCTCGGAGTGGAATATCCCGCTTATACCATGGCCACTTACAAATCAATAAGAATATAAGGGTGCTGATTCATATTTTGGGGTAATTCTGTCTCAAAAGTTCAACATTTAGCTCACACCAGGGGCGGACTGGCCATCTGTGAGTTCTGGAAAAGTCCAGAACGGCCGTGTGGGTCTTGGCAACGTTACCTTATTACTCCGGTAAATAGAGACAATCTTAGTAACGACATGGCAACGTTACCTTATTACTCCGGTAAATAGAGACGATCTTAGTAACGACATGGCAACGTTACCTTATTACTCCGGTAAATAGAGACGATCTTAGTAACGACATGGCAACGTTACCTTATTACTCCGGTAAATAGAGACGATCTTAGTAACGACATGGCAACGTTACCTTATTACTCCGGTAAATAGAGACGACCTTAGTAACGACATGGCAACGTTACCTTATTACTCCGGTAAATAGAGACAATCTTAGTAACGACATGGCAACGTTACCTTATTACTCCGGTAAATAGAGACGATCTTAGTAACGACATGGCAACGTTACCTTATTACTCCAGTAAATAGAGACGATCTTAGTAACGACATGGTAACGTTACCTTATTACTCCAGTAAATAGAGACGATCTTAGTAATGACATGGTAACGTTACCTTATTACTCCAGTACATAGAGACGATCTTAGTAACGACATGGCAACGTTACCTTGTTACTCTGGTAAATAGGGACGGCCTTAGTAACAACATGGCAATGGGGAAGCTTTCTAAACGTGTTTTGGTCAGCACATCTATTTATAGACCGTGATGAGGCTGTTGGTGTTGCGACATGTTATCGAAAAATAATGCACACCTCCCACTCGGGTCACGGTAACATAATACAGAACAATTAGAGCAACGATATTGTATCATGTGAGGTGTGTATGAATATTAACGAGCCTTACAAGTCATACAAGGCTCTTCAGCAAGCATCCTCAGGCTGGAGATGTTCAATGGAAAAAATATGTGATAAATGTGTGTATAACATGTATTACCTGTTCTTTAATCAAATGAGACAATTATTTGTGCGTGTGTGTGCGACTAGGTGTGTATGTGTGTGACTAGGTGTGTGTGACTAGGTGTGTGTGTGTGTGGGGGAGGGACCATGCTTATATAAGACGCCGCCGCTGCACACACCTGCACCAGAGCCCTCTGTCCACCTGCAGCAGCGCAACCTCTCAAGATAAACATGGATATAGGCAATATGCTGGGTGGTGTCATTGACAAGACTGGTAGGTAGTGGGTTTTTTTACGAACCAAAAGGGCAACTTTGATCTTTGACATGCTTTTGGTTATAAAAAAGAAGGGGAAAAAAATACAATATTCGTCAATATTATCGGTATGTCCATCATACATAAGAACTTCCTGATTGGTGGAAGATGTTGGCTTTCTTGATGGTGGGAACAAATCACTTTGTTGGGAGAAGACATGCATTTGTCTCCAGCGGAGAGAGAAACTGTTGTGCACTCAGAGGATGTTGTAATGCTGTGTTGTTATGTCATGAAATGTCCTCTTTGTGGTCCCCAGCTGACGCTGCAAAAGAGAAAGTTAATGAACTGATGGGGGGGAAAAAGGAGGAGCAGAGCGAAGGTTTGGCTTAATCATTTCATTCAAACTGGTTTACTATTTATATATATATAAGTTTAACAAATATATTTCTATGTCGAATATACTTAGATTAGAAGACATGAAAATACTTTTCTTTGGTTTGTTAATATTCATCTGAATAGTCGTGTTTTACTCGGCTACTAACCTGCTCCACCTGACCATGTGTGTGTGTGTGTGTGTGTGTGTGTGTGTGTGTGTGTGTGTGTGTGTGTGTGTAGGAGTTATTGGAGACCTGGTCTCTATGGGAAAGAAGATGACAGGTGATGCAGCAGAGGAAGAG
>JAOPHQ010002947.1:0-45000 GCA_030340625.1 Merluccius polli
GCAGGGCTCCGAACCGGTTCAAGGAACGAAAACGAAAACCGAAAACGAACGGTATTTTACGAGGAACGGAAACGGAAACGAAAACCAAATGGTCTTCAACTGTTCCGGAACAGAAACGTTATTCTGAAATCCCAAAACCGGTTAATAACCGGTTTTTTTCGTTCTCTATATACCGTAAAACTTCCAATAAAAGCAAGGTCCCCTAATAGACGCAGGGGTGTGGCGACACGTTTTGACAAATAAACGCAGGTCTCCAATTGAGGCCGGATCTGGATTTTATCTAAATTATTTCTTGAACGACTTAAGCCGTTTAGATCACCTACACAAAGATACGGTAACCGTTTAAACGTCTGTCCATATGGACATAACGCACATCGTTAGATCAGTTAGACTCTCCACAGATAAATCATTCAGTTCATTTAACACAAACTATGAACACCAACGCATAATTCATCAGACTTACCGGTAAACAAGAGAGACGGGGAAAAGGTCTGACTTCCAACTTTTGAAGCGATCATAAAGTCCGTAGGTACGGTGTGTGTCCGTTCCTGCATTGTTTATATTCCTTAAGTCCGTAAGGGTCCACCGGTCAAAAGAATCAATGGGTTTCATTAAATTAATCCGAGTTGTGAATAATATCATGTGAAGTCCGTTGCTCACTGTCTGTTTACTGTCTGTATGCTGGCTGTCGTAAATCTTCCGCTGCCGTAAAACGACGTTCACGTTCGAGCGTCACCGCGGACCTACGGCCGGCGGGGGTGCCCGCAATCATAGACATATATACATGTATACTATGTATATATGTCTATGCCCGCAATAGTAACACAAACACACCGCGGGGCCGACGGGGGGGGGGGGGGGGGGGGGCGCGCAATAGTAACACACCGACCGCGGGGGGGGGGGGGGGGGGGGGGGGGGGGGGGGGGGGGGGGGGGGGGGGGGGGGGGGGGGGGGGGGGGGGGGGGGGGCGCCGCGCCGCGCCGCGCGCAATAGTAACGGCCGACGGGGGGTGCGCAATGGTAACACACCGCGGACCTACGGCCGGCGGGGGGGGGGGGGGGGCCGCAATAGTAACACACCGCGGAGGCCCAATAACACTGCCGGAACGTTAAGAACGAACGTTATTTTACGTTCCGAACCGGTTCAGGAACGATATGTTGGTGGCGGAACGCAAGAACGAAAACGTTAAATATACCGGTTCCGTTCGGAACGGAACGATTGAAAAATAATTTCGTTTTCAAGCCCTGGTACCGTGTGACCGGGGGTAGGTCAGGTCTGACTCCCAGCATCCTTTATTAGGACTAGTGCGGACACTTTAATGCTTTCGCTGAGGCGAATGTACGACCAGAGCAAGCTCACGCATTCGCCGTCTGTTCTTTCAACTTTTACTTACTTTAATGTTTGATAATGTCTTTAAGGGCCTAAACGCTGCGCTCCAAGTCAGTCCCATCTTTGACTCATCCAATTAAAACATTGACAGCCGTTTCTTTTTATGACCAACTCCCTTCATCCCAGGAAACAAATAACTTTATTGGCAAATATCTGACAGACGACAGCCTACTTCTCCCACATCAGAGAGAGAGTAATGGGAACAAAAAACTAAGCTGGTAGACAAACGTTTGTCTGGTGGCTCGAAACAGTATTTACAGTTGGACACTAACTCACCCAATCATTATCATTCACTAAGAAATAATACCTTTATTTATATGGCACCTTTCCATACAGCACAGGTGGAAATAATCGTAAATGAGGACAGAGAGATAGAAAGAAGCCAAGATATGATGGATGCAGACAGAGGCAGCTCGACAAAGCGAGAGAGAAATAAATGAGTGAAAGAGGAAAAGAGAGCTAAAGAAAGATAGAAAGACCTACAGACAAAAGGACAGAAAGACAGAGATAAGATAAGCCAAGACAACTGTATTTATCCTGGGGAAAATTATTGTGCAGCAGTTGGAAAACAGTACAAAGCAGGAAAGGAGTAGGGCTGCCCCCAACTAAAGATTTTCTTAGACGACTCTTAGTCGCCATTTCAAGCCGATGGTCGACTAATCGTCGCACTTTTAACGTAATTATTTCGATTTCTTTTTTGGGGCATCAGAGATTGGTTTGAGTTCCAGGGTGAGGGTGTTATAAAAGAAACACTGTTAACCTTGTGCTACTTCACAGATAATACAATAACGTAATAATCAGCTTATAAAATACAATTTTTACAAGCACAAGCATTTTTACAAGCACACGCACGAAGCAGGCCGCCTATTTACGGCATGGACAAAGCAGTTCTGAAGGTTGTCGGAACAACCAGGAAGGAGACATTGAACACTTTTGATAATCGGATTTCTGCACACAACTTTATTTAAAAACAAGTAAATGGAAAAAATGTTGGTATTTCCATGTGCAGTGCATGTGGATGTGTGGCGCTCCTTCGGGGGAGCGGTTAATGTTAATAGCGGTGTCCAGGAAGGTTAACCTTTGCAGGCGTAGTTACGAGGGATGTGTGACTATCGTCTTGTCTTAAAAAATACAAAGATATTTGATATTCAACAGATATTCACGCTCCGAACTACAGCGTTCAGACACGGGGTGTAGGCCTATACCTGCCCAGGTGTAAACCCACCGAGGAGACGGTCGGGCAGCAGCACTCCCTCTCTATAGAGCCATCGTTTGGTCAATATTTCTGCAGCGATGCAAGATGCAGCGATGAGTTAAATCAGGGCTTGTTGCGACCACGGATGTATTCGGTTGCGATGCTTGTGCCGTGTTATTTTTATGTTTTACTTTTTGCCCGACTAATGAAAACTTATTCGACTAAGCCTCTGTCGAGCGAATAAGGGTTGGTCGACTATTAGGGGGCAGCCCTAGAAAGCAGCAAATATATAGAGTCAGTGCAACTACACACATAAACAATATAAAAGTAAAACAGCAAAAAAGAGTATCAGTAAGGCGCAATAACCATATATACAGACAGAAATGTGACACATCAGCCGTAAACATACAAGAATAGAAGGGAGATGGACAGAAACCGACAGAGCGATAGAGGGACCATAGGCCACCACAACAACACCAACAAGACACAGACAATGAATCCATAACACACATTCCCCACCCCCCCCCCACACACACACACACACACACCCCTAGTATACCATCACTGTGGAAAAACCCCGAGTAGCACTGTGGGCCATAAGGCCGGGACACCATTCAGACCCGTCTTGCCGGTGCTTCCCTGTGGCGCTATGCGTCATGGTAGATGTAACCCAAGACCCCCTTCTCATTCTCTGGGAACAAGCCCGAGAAGGTGTGCCCAGGCTGGGGCCCGTCAGGAGGAAGCACCTGGGGGCCCCTGGGGGACCCAGCGGAGGGTGACAATGACAGAGGACGGGGGCCACTGATACGGTGTACGGTGGAACCTGCTACACGGCTAACGAATACGCTAGACGTGTCGATACAGATATATAGATACACAACATACACATGCATACGTATGCCCATATACGGGCACAGTGGTGTAGTGTATGTGTATTGGTGTATTGTGGTATGTGTGTTTTATTGTTCCATATCTGCAGTGTGTACAATTACACTGTACATGTGAAAGCCCAACTTCATGCAGTGTATCAGAACTATGTTTAATGTTTGTCCCCATCAAACAACATTAAATGCAATCTGTTTTTTTAAACATAATGATCCAGAGACGGATTTGAGCGTAGTTTGTTGGACCTCCATCAAAATCATACATACCATAATAAGACTTCATGACACCATTAGTAGGCTTACTATAAATGAAAATAACCACATGAAATTCCCTTGAGTGCTGTAGCTGTGAACATTCTTCTTTATAATGTACCAAGATTCGCTAAAACATGGCCATGACAGCCATGGTATTTATGTATGTTTGTACGGCTGTATGTTTTGTTTTATGACATAATGGCTCAACTCTCCAGGGAAATACCCTAATGGAGCTAGCAGGGAAACAGCGAGGACAGTCTCTCCTCACACTAATGGGAAAACATGGAAGATATCCATCCACATACAATATATGAGTGTGAGAGAGAGAGAGAGAGAGAGAGAGAGAGAGAGAGAGAGAGAGAGAGAGAGAGAGAGAGAGAGAGAGAGAGAGAGAGAGAGAGAGAGAGAGAGAGAGAGAGAGAGAATATGTTGTGAACATGAGAGGTTTGAGGTCCACAGGCTACGGTGGCTGAGATGGCCCAAACACCGTCTCCAGCCAAATGCTTTCTAAGGAATGTAAACTGTGTGCCTACGCCAGGGAGGAGGCGTTATTTATATGGGGGCGTATTCAACCTTCCCCTCGACAATAATACTGCATGATGATGACACGGCGAAGGGAAGAGTTGCAAATGGTTGGATGTGTTATACAGTCATAACAATAACAAAGATGAGTGTGTTCAAACAATGATGATATTCCCAGATGAATGTGTGCGTGCCGTGCATCCGTCTGCACGTGCATGTCTAGACAGGTTTTAGGCCATGTCATTGTTGTTGCATTCTTAAATCTGAAAAATATAATATTCCACCATGTCATCACTTTTGTTAAGTTTTTCAATCTTTTTTTACCCCAGTGCAGGTGGGGAATGAATTAAAATAATTTACCACCTCGCTTTACCTGGGCTAAGAGGCGAGGGAGATATATACTACAAGGACATCCCTTTACACCCCGAAATGCATGCGCGCTCCTCCGCTACGGCCCTCGACAACAGACCCAAGCTAGCTAGCCCTCCGTAGCTAGCGGAGACGAGCGCTGGCAGCTAATTACACACTCTGGCGCTAAAGGTGTCAGAGTGCCGGGGCTTGTAACCGAAAGCATCCCCGAAAATATGCACTTGTCTGCAGCCGGGGCGTGCTGGGGCAGGCCTGGCGCTAGGGACAAGCCACACACACACACACACACACACACACACACACAAGGCTAGGAAGACAAAGATTGATGAATTATAAATCTGATAAGGATCACTACAGAACGTCAGCATGCCGTACGGCTTATCCCCGTTTGCATGCAAAAAGTAGACAAAGTATTTTCTATTCTATCCTAAGAAGAAGAGCTCAGGTCATCAGAGGTCAAGTGGAGATCATTAGCAGGATTTTCACAAGCTATCGGTTGAAAACAAAAACTGTCCAGCAAGTCAAGACTGCAATGGATAAATGGAAGGACAAAATACAAACTTAAGCTACAACCCCACCTATAACAGAAATTAAGTAATCCTTTACCAAACTGATATGTAGGTGACCCAGCAACACCACCACAATAGAGAAAGGAAAGCCTCGGCCTTATCTCTCTGAGTGTCTTATCTCTGCCGGACGCCGTTAGCGCTTGTTAGCGCGGGGCTAAGGGATCGGTGTCGCGTTAGCGCTAACTGGCAGCCGCGCGGACAGACAAGTACAGAGAACATGTGACCTCATTGATAAGAAGCTTGTGTAGAGGGGTGTGTGTGTGTGTGTGTGTGTGTGTGTGTGTGTGTGTGTGTGTGTGTGTGTGTGTGTGTGTGTGTGTGTGTGTGTGTGTGTGTGTACTGCCCCGACGGGCGCTTTGTTTTGACGAGGACGCCAGACAACTAGGTAATCATCAACACTGAAACAAGATTTCCCCTGATAGCCTACTGCTGGCTTCCTGTGTGTGTGTGTGTGTGTGTGTGTGTGTGTGTGTGTGTGTGTTTGCGTTTGCTAACACCTAGATCAAGAAGCTAATAAGGCATCAACACCTAGGAAGGCCAATTATGACACCTTTATTATGACACAATTATGTACACCTGTTACGTAGCCTGGTATTTATGGTTAAGTTAATGGGTGAGGACAAGCCAGGTTAACCAATCACAAAAGACTAATTGTCACCCTTCAACACCTTTTAGCACATAAACATCAGTTGGTCCAAGCAAGTGGCCATTTTAACAATCTGTGAGTGGAATGAGTTCAGGACTATGTGATGGAGAGAGCAGATGGGTAAGCGCATGTAAAACCCAATAAAATGTTGCTGGGAATTAGAGTAACAATATTAATATTAGAGAGCCATTAAAGCAGTGCTATCCCCAAGATGGAAGTCGGCTGAAAATAAAACATGCAACGATATATGGTATACATTGTTATACACTATATAAAGCCTCTGTTTAATGACTGCACGACTCCACAAAAGTCTTTCTTGACACATTGTGTGTTATCCATAAAGAAATCATTCTTCTCATCTTGTTCTCAAAACTACCACAATTAAAAAACAACTTTGCTTGCGATAGACAATACAATACGAGGCATTTGATGAGAAAACAGATGAGTAATTATACAGGGTCTGACACCATCTTAGGCGTGGATACACAGACACCACAGAATTACTGGTGTGGGGGGGGGGGGGGCATTTCCCATGATGCTCTCTCTCTCTCTCTCTCCTCTCTCTCTCTCTCTCTCTCTCTCTCTCCTCTCTCTCTCTCTCTCTCTCCTCTCTCTCTCTCTCTCTCTCTCTCTCTCTCCTCTCTCTCTCTCTCTCTCTCTCTCTCTCTCTCTCTCTCTCTCTCTCTCTCTATATATATATATATATATATATAGAAACGATGGAGGGGAGTTTGACAATTGAGATGACAATCCGGGCCACCACAGGATTTCCCCTGCGGAGAAACCGAGACTTCCTGTGTGTGTGTGTGTGTGTGTGTGTGTGTGTGTGTGTGTGTGTGTGTGTGTGTGTGTGTGTGTGTGTGTGTGTGTGTGTGTGTGTGTGTGTGTGTGTGTGTGTGTGTGTGTGTGTGTGTGTTTGAACTATGGACATGACATTTCAGTGCATGTCAGGGGTCCAACACATCTATGTGTACGCACGTATGTACACACGCAAACACGCAAACCACTTCCTCAAATCTCAGTAAAACCACAGAAGTGGTTTCAGTTCCTCTAGTTGGTATTGATCACAGCGAGGCACCTTAAGGCGGCAATCTCGAAGAATGAGGTTTCGTTGTCTTTGGCAACACCTGTGGCGCAAGGCGGCGATTGCAGGTGTGTCACCACCGACACCCAGTTCGTAACATTCATAATTCAGATGGAAATCTTCGAGATTATGACTTTAAAAGAGGGGTTAAGAGAGCAGCCCTGGGCCCTTAGCATGAACCTCAGCCTCTCTTTCAGTATACTCACATCTTTAATCTAACACATACCATATGTTCTCACTAATTATGCATCATTTCAACAAAATAAGCAAAACGTAAATGAATGTGTGTGTATATATATATATATATATATATATATATATATATATATATATACACACACACACACACACACACACACACGTATATATATATATATATATATATATATATATTAGTGTTGCACCGATACCATTTTTTGGCCCCCGATACCGATACCGATACCCGGCTGTGCAGTATCGGCCGATACCGATACCATACCGATACCACGCCGGAAAAAAAAAAAATATATATATATATACACAAGCTTTTTTTCTTCTAATACTAAAGAACTGCATACTCACTTGGATGTAAAATCATTGCTATCATGGCTTAATTACTAGTATAATTAGATAATATAGTATAACTAGAGATAATTACTAGTATGTAGCGGGGGGGGGGGGGGGGGGATCGGGGAGAAGCCGATTACAGCTTAACTCGTCGTCTGTGATGCGGTCACTGTCTGTCCATTTGAGCGATCTCCCGCCTGTGAGCAAGACGCGTCTCCCTCTCTCTCCTGCTTTTTCCCCTCTTCTCCTTGTTTGTGTCCGCATGGCACCCCGGGGAGCGGGGGGGGGGGGCATGGGTGGTGACCGGGGTGCGTCGCACCGGCAGGCGGACCCGCTCACTGAGTTTCCCCGCACCGGGCGCGTCCGCAGGCGGAGCAACTTTTCTGTGCGTCGCACGGCTGAACCGCGCGCCCTCCGCGTCTCCGGTGCTTTTTTTTCTTTCTTTTTTTTTGGTACTTTGTCGTCGTCGCTTGTCGGTCGGTCAACATGCGCGGCCGGGCGGCCGGAGTGGGCCAATAGGATAGCTGCTTGGCACGGCATGCACTGAACACGTGTGATCACACGCAGCAGTGAGTGAAGGGAGAGAAAGACGCAAAGCGCTGCGTTCCAAGTTTCATATTATGTAAATGGCATCGGCGCATTATTTGTTCGTACTCGCCGATACCGATGCCAGCATTTTAGCACGGTATCGGGGCCCCTCCCGATACTAGTATCGGTATCGGTGCAACACTAATATATATATATATATATATATATATATATATATATATATGTATATATATATGTATCATATATATATATATATATGTATCATATATAAAAATGTACATTGTAATATATCATGATACTGTATTATTGCTATATGTTACTGTATGCTCATTTTAGCTATGAGCTAAAACACCATGTTCCTTACAGTAAAATTGAGGGTATAATTTACCAATATATCCTAGCCTAGCCTAGCGTCCTTCATTAAACCAGTCTGTGTGTGAACAGCCACTCAGTGGCACAGCCGGTCAACAAGGCAGTGATTGAGAAGTGTGTCAGACACGCATGTGAGAGCGTGCAAGTGAGGGTGCGCGCACATGAGCGTGTGCACATGATATGTGAATGGCCGCCATTCAGGCTGCACTGTGAATGAAGAGTGTTCCTCAGCCAACACATGCGCTAGCAATACTGGTGCCATGCTAACACTGTGGAGGAGGAAGAGGAGGAGAAAAGATGGTGGAACAGAGTGGATGGCAAGGGCATAGAAGTGAAAACACACACGAATGCTTGACACACGCACGCGCACACACACACACACACACACACAGCGGGGGGACCATGTAAACTGGCAGCATTAATTAAAGATTGAACGTGGACAGAGGACGCACACGCACACGCACGCCCCAAGGTCAAGCCGTCGCAGCACACATGACGGGCATCAGGAGCCAGACTGGAGCAGAGCAGCAGGACTAACAGCAGTTAAACCTGGAAACAGTCTTTAGATCAGCTCTGTCCACAGCAGAGCACAACGCTCCTGTTTAGTCCGTTTCATACAGACAACAGTGTCTATAGCTGCTGCTGCTGGCGCCTGACCTTTTCATTGACATTGGTTGTTTTCAGCTTTGTTTTGTTGTTTAGACATGATGCGTGTCCATTGGTTGTAGATCGTCTCATCTAAAGTTAACGTCAAATGGATGTTTAATGTATGCACCTCAACCCCGCTAATTCCTGTATGTCGTATCGTGAAGGGAAACAATGACTTATGAGTCATATTTGATCAGATGTATAATGTATATTGTAGACATAGATCTATACATGCGTTGGTTAAACTATGTTATTCGACATTGGCCACTTGAAGATTGTGTGTGTGTGTGTATATGAGCATGTGTTAGTCTGACTCATCCTGTCCACACCTCTTTCTCACTCTCTCCCTCTACAGCTCTCTCACCCGTTCTCATTCCTTATCTCTCTCCTACTCTCTCCCCCACGTACGACCCACTCTCTATCACTAGGCAAAGTTAGGATACAGGAAGAGTGTGTCACACACTGTGGGAGGGGCCAGAACGAGATGACGAGGTAGAGAAAGAGCGAGGTAGACAGAGAGGTGGAGAGAGAGAGAGCATCAAATAAAGTGAATCAAATGCACCAAATGGCCGGATGCAGCAAAGTGAGGTGAGCAAGAGACAGAGACAGAACATAGATGAGCAATAGGGCTGAGCATGGCGAAAGAGAGAGCGAGAGAGCGCGAGAGAGTGAGACAGACAGACAGAACTACAGACAGAGAGCCAGAGAGGGGGAGAGGGTGTGTGAGTAAATGGATGCGGGTGGAGTTTGAGGACAAAGAGCCAGGCCTTGGCCTCATCCGAACAGCAGCTGCTGTTCTCTCCAACATCGCACCTCGCCTCCAAATTCCACAGCCAGCCCAGCGATGAGGGGCTGCAGCCTGAGTCAGCACTTTACACACACACACACACACACACACACACACACACACACACACACACACACACACACACACACACACACACACACACACACACACACACACACACACACACACACACACACACACACACACACACACACACACACACCCTGGGGATGCTATGCTCTGGCGACGGCACGCGTGGAGGGACACAAAGTGGATTTCCAGACCTGGCGCTTTGGCACGATTGGGTGATGACACCAGAGGGGGCGGGTTTACAGTTCGATTGACGCCGAATTGAATGGACTGATTGAATGGAGTGACGTGGTACTACTGCAACAAGGCTTGGGTTTGTTTTGTTTTTTTCCTCTGTGATGTTTCAATTCAGAAGGAGGGGGAGGTAAAGAGGGAGTGAGAGAGTGAGAGGGAGAGAGGGAGAGAGAGAAGCGTTTCTAACACAAACACAAACCACTGAACGTGTGTGGACAAAACATGGAATTTGAAAAAAAAAAAGAAAAGAAAACATGGAGGAAACTAAAACAAAAAAACCTACAATCCTTGTATTTAGCCTCGAAGCCCCGCCTCCGGCCAAGCTTTTCTCTTCCGATCACAAATCATTGATTCAGATAACAGAGCAATCCTTCCCCGCCATGGGACATCAGCAGCCACAGATAAACACTTGAGTCATTTATGCATTATAAACCTTTGAGATTACAATGTTCCGAACATAGTGCTGCACTATAGCTGATAATTAACCACAAGAGCATGAAAACACATTTGTTACAAAAACCTATCGCAAAAATGCACGTCTGGGACTGCGGAATTACAAACTAGTTGAACGATGATAAATACCGACAAGGGGGTTGAAAGTTTACCCGTCCGCAGTACAGGGTCTAGAACAAAGAGACAGGATGAGGTGATGTCAAGTGTTTGGCTGCATCCCATAGCACTACAGCTGGGCTCTGTGTGACACAGGGTGACTTCCTGTGCTGCACAGGAAGTAGAGAAGTGAGCCGACAGGAAGTATTGAAAATCCCCAAATCCAATAAAACCTTGTATGCACTTATTGTATGTCCTGGCAATTAAATAGTACTTAGCATTGAAAAGCATCTTAATCTAGCTATCCATGCTGTATATCAGAAAGGATAGCTAAACCTAGCAATTATAATGCACTTATCTGCTCAATGCCCTAAATGTAAATCTAAAAATATATTACAACTTTAGTATCAAGATCCTGTCATGTGTACAAGCATTTGACAGTTAATGTCAATTGGATGTTGAGGCAACTAAACTTAACATTATAATGCAGGTTTGCAGTTTTTACAAATCAGCAGCAAGCGGTGGGCCTAGCGTTCCGTTTTGACTAGTATCAAATCGTGAGATTTGCATGTTGTCCCAGCCCTATTGACAGGTGCTCTTGATTAGGGAAGAAATAAAGACGCAGACATGTCTCGCATTGTATAACACGGATCACTGCTTGTCTTCTTTGCTTTGAATTCTCTGCCACCAACAACATCCTGCTCGCGAGGAGGAGTTTGGATGCGCTTCCCAAGTCATGTGTACAACAGCCACCGCTACTTGGTGAGAGATGGGCTGAGAGAGTCAGCGAGGCTGAGGTATGCATGACGACGCCGACTGCCAACTGGCAACAGCTCCTTCAGAAGACAAACAATGGTGTGCAGCAGCATTCTTTAATCCACACACACACACACACACACACACACACACACACACACACACACACACACACACACACACACACACACACACACACACACACACACACACACACACACACACACACACACACACACACACACACACGTGAAATCATTTAGGATGACAAAGTCGCTCTGTCTGTCTGTCATGTGTGTATGTATGTGTGTGTGTATGTGCATGTGTGAGCTATAGAAAACTAGCTAACCCTCCTCTGGCTTTGACAGTTGGTTCCAGTAGAGAGGAACAGGGTTGCATTTCACTATTAGTATTTATAATATGCTCCTGGTCTCTCCATCTCCGTGTCACACACACACTGCAACGAGTGCACAAGCAACGGTGTAGTATCCAATGAAAATCTCCATCTTGTGTTGAAAGCCAATGCTAGTCACACAAATTGTTGTGCGGCAACAACCTCAGTAAACTAAACCATTTTTAAAATAACCAAACACCAACCATACTTGAGAATCAACCAAGTAGAAACAGTACAAAAAGCCTTGCGTTTCAATCTGATTCTAAAACAGGACTCGGTTCATAACAGTCCCAATAATATGACAACATTGACATTGGCCACATTTTTTACAACCACTGCATTTCTGAGCACATAGGTATTGTTCCCTGAATGTTATCAGCAGCCCAGGCACGGAGCCCTCCACTGGGCAGGGAGGTCACCTCTAGAGGGGAAGGACCTGGAGCTCCCTGGAGGAAAGACCCACGGAGGGAGGAGGACAGAGAGACAGAGAGAGATGGAGACAGAGGTGATGAAGAGCAAAAAAGAGAATGGGGAAGAAAGAGGTTTAAAAGAAAAGTGAATTGGAAAATAAAAAAAAGTACCCCATGGGAAAGGAATTACATAATGGAGAATACATTGACCAAAAAGAGTATACAAAATTGAAAAAAAAGGTATCCTCGAAGGGAAAAGGAGGTGAGGAGTGACGAGGCGAAAGCGAGAGAAGAAAGAGGAGAGAGACGGGAGGACCAGTTCCAGGCTGCCTCCTTGCACTCCCACCAACCCCACCACTCCCACCACCACCCCCCCCCCCCAGCCTCGCCAGGACCTGAGCTGACTGTCTAATCACCGGCAGAGCCATGCCCCCTGGGAGCTGAGGCCCAGCCGGGGGGGGGGGGGGGGGTGGGAGAAAGAGAGCTATAACGACCAGCTCTCCCGACGCGATCTGATGACACCACACAATTAGCGTCTCTTTCCTCCGCCTAATAATCCCGCAGACGACTTGGCTAACTGTTTTTTTATTGGCCACCTAAGGGAGCGTGCTCGTGAAATAGTCGCCGAATCATCCCAACACGTTTTCACTCACTGGTATCCATTTGGACCGACCGACACAAAACGATAACACTACAAGAAATATTTTATAATACTTTTAAAAGTAGGGAGGGGGGGGGGAATCTTTCGTACTAATACCACACTATTAACGCACTGCCGCTAGCATGCGGCACCGTTGTGGAACCATTGAAGTAAATCAGAGTGTTGTGGTGTAAGATAGCAGTTAGCTTAGCAGTTAGCATAGCCGTGCATGCAGGCCCCCCCTATTGCTGTGTGGGGCCGTTTGACACAATGGAAAAATCCTCTGGGGTTGAACACTGACACCGGAACCAAGAGAACTATTTGGTAGGAATGTGTGTGTTTTGTAAAATAGATTAAAAAAGGTATTGTGTTTTTAATTTCATCATTTTAATTTAGGCTGATACATAGTTTATTCTATTACAGCAATGTTTATATCATGTCCAGTGTGAAGCATCGCACACTTTTCTGTTTTTATCAATTCATTTATTTAATAGTTTTTTCAGTTGAACAATGCACAATGAATAAATTGTATTATTTCTATTACTACTATAGACAGAGCGCACAACCATTCAACTAAATGAACAAACAAGGTCAGTGATCACATGAGTACAGAGAGAAATGAATCTGCAAATGTGGAATCAGGCCAGAACGTTGGATGACCTCATGGCTCCCAAATGACACAAAAACTCCTCAACTTAAATTTAGGATACCAACTCCCCCCCACACCACCACAAGCAGACAGAGACACAATACACCCCAGCCAGCCAACTTCCTGGTGACATCACCTACCAGTATAATCAGGTCACTTCCTTCCTGTTTTATCGACTCGATGACTCAATGAGCAGACCTTTGCTTTTATTGACATGTTTGTTTTTTCTGTTTGTATATAGGTGTATTTATTCACTAACATCTTTGTGTGTTCTTTGTATGTAGAAATGTTGGTCTTTAACGGCTGCAGTGCGGGTGAAAGCCCAAGCCAGATTTTCCACTTTGTGGGACAATAAAGTTAATCTTGAATGTTGAATAAGGAGGTTATGGATTCAATATCAAATAGACTTGTTTTGGGAGAAAACCAGTTTTAGACATTATACTTGTGTTAACATATGTAGCTCTAAGGTAGGACAAAGAGTCTTTTTAAAAACCCTAACAAGAAGTATCTGAATTAAACTATGCAGTGGTTGTGTGGCCAAAATCAGATTAGAGTCACTTAGTGCCATAGAATAGCATCCAGTCACCTGATAGAAGCATATCTGTGCCCATGAGTTTATTATTATCCAGAAAAACTAAGCATAGAAGTTGAGAAAATGATCCAATTACCTGAAATAGAGTATTTTCTGTGAATTGATTAAGGGAAAACCAAGCAAATTCAAATGGTACTGGTATTTTTCCATTTCTGTACCACATACACACCAAACCAAACTGAAGCCACAAAACTACGATACAAACCAACCTTGGGAACGGACACACACACTAGGAGTGTGTGTGTGTGTGTGTGTGTGTGTGTGTGTGTGTGTGTGTGTGTGTGTGTGTGTGTGTGTGTGTGTGTGTGTGTGTGTGTGTGTGTACTGTAGAAGGCATGTGGCCAATATAAGCCTGGAAAGGGTGGAGTCCCCCCATTTAACTGCAGCTAAACAGCTGGTCGCTGCAAGGCCTGAGACCAGCCGGAGATGGAAGGTCAGCCTGCCTCACCAGCCTCTACCAGGGCTAGCTGGCATGGCTGGCCATTTTCAATCAGCCAAACCTGGCCCTCATCCACCTCCACCCCCCCCCCCCACACCCCCACCCCCACCCCCAACAAGACATGGGTGGAGGGGTGGAGGGAGAGAAGCAGGAAATGATGAGACAAATACAGGAAAATGGCCATTTGGTTACGTTTTTTTCCTCCTTAAAATGAGATGGTGGACACATTGCGTTTGGGTGCTGGATTGGCTGTAAACCTCAAACTAAAGGGTTGGTAGTTAGTTACTGTACGTGACTTTGTTTCTTTATGGTACTCCTGCAATGAAGGTAAGGAGGGGACTGCATATTTATAGTGTACCGTGTAGTTTCCCCTATGGCTGCAGGTCATACAGGGGTCTCCATTACAGACGAAACGAGGTCACCCAACGAGAAGAAAAGCAAATCCAACACAAATGTTTGTCTTCCTCTGTGGCTCAAATATACCGTCGGCGAGGGGAGAAAGGAAACCACCACACCACCTTTGTCATGGCCGTGTCATAAATAAGACCGACCTGGTGAAACCGGTATACGGTTGTAGTTCTTCTCACAGTACGGTCCCAACTCTTGAGGATGCTATTGGTCTGAAATCGAGCCATTTAGGTATTTGAGGTGTGGGGTGTGGTGCCGAAACAATGACTCGCCAAAACAGTGGGTAACGAATCGACCCAGTCAAAATATACCAACATTTGCACCTGGCAGCTTGAGAAATGCTAATATTTGGTTCAGTTTCCGATCATTATGAAACGGATACTTCGTTTTTTCTTTGGCTCGTCAGATAAATCCAGCAAATTGAGGCCATCGCTTTGCTAACTAATGAGGGCCATTTGGATGGCCAAGATTAACTGAACTTTACTGAACTTTTAAATCATTGAACCCCAACACCAAGCCACTAACAATACAAGTGCTAATTTGCGATCCTCATGCAAGCTGGGGTGGCACAGGGTCTTACGTTTCATGTGCCCCCCGTAGAATTTGTTCCCGGACGCCGTACACAGGGATTAAGTCGCATTTTGAGCGCTTGCCAATGCCGACGTTGTGATCCTGTGCATTTCTTTGAGAACGCAAATCTGTCACATGCATGCGCTTTTGGCTTTCATGTTCTAACGGGGACCGCTGTGACGCTGCACCAACTGGTGGCAGGACCTCCAAAACACTGAACCGGTGAGGGTCCCCACCGCACCACAACAGGGTGGTGGACGTACAGCTGGGGGCTGGTAGAGCATTCTACTTCTAGAAAGGTTCTGGGTTCGATCCCCAACGACCAAACAGGTCATGGGAGCATGGCCCGTGCCTGCTCATTAAGTTAAGTCAATTTTATTTGTATGGCTGTCGTTAGTCACCGTTTCAGACAGTCTCAAAAGGCTTCACAGGTTCACATTACAAGACAGCCCCTAACCCCTAGTCATGCCTGTGCAATAGGTGGCCAATGGGCAGACATATAAACGGTAGTAAAAAAAAAAAAAAGACGATGTATTCATCGGAAGTGGATACATTGGATACAATGGTCTCATAAGTGACCAAATGGTAAACCTGTAGTCTGCGTTATTATTATTTTGTACATTTGGCAGATGCTTTTATCCAGGGTTAGGCATCTTACCCAAGGGATGCCTACAGGTAGACTGTGGACATTGGGGTTTGAACCCTGAACCTTTCAGTTGGTACTGTCAAACACTATCATGATAGCAAATAAACCATCCATTGCTGTCCTTAAACTAAGCTACCCTTTTGCCTCAACCACAGGATAGCAAAAAACACTGTTGCCGTGTATATTTGCAACAAACTACTATGAGTAACATCTGCCACTTCTGCCAACCAACTGAATTTTCCAAAGAGAACCAACTGACGGCTACAGTTAAATGCCATTTTGGACGGCCCTGCTATATACGAGGACCACATTATCTCAATAGTTTGTAGTTTACCTGCCATGTTATTGGAAAAACAATGATATTTTTTGGTCAGAACCAATATGACATAACGGTCTAGGTTTCTGCCTCCTTAAAAAAAAAAAAGTACCAATGCATTATTGGTCTGTACTTAAGTACCCACAGCCATTGTGTCGCCATTGCCAACCGACGACGTCCCTGTTGAAGTTCTCACCGTGTTCCTCCTCCTCAAACCACCGCCTGTCTGTCAGGCTTTCCAGAGGACAGACATGCTCCGGCAACATGCGAGGCCTCGCCGCCAGATCCGAGGAGAGTTCACATTCCACGTTCATGCACCAACCAAGCCCCTGATGTCACTCACACTGGCTTGCTTGCTTGCTTGCCCACACACACACACACACACACACTTCTTTTTCCATAGATGATTGAGTGCATTTTGTGTGGTCCTGTCTCACATGTGTACAAAGCTTTGCTTTTCCTTTTGGCTGAGCGAACAGAAAGGTTGCATAATTAGTAAGCTTATACAAACACGTAAAGGTTTGCTGCGGGGCCATATCTATACAGTATGTGCCAACAACACTAACAGTGACGTACAAAAAAAAGGAAAAGTTAACCTGGGGGGGGGGGGGGGGGGTTGGGGTTGAGAGAAGCAAGCATGAGGCCTGCTAAAGACTAATAAAAAGGACATCCAGGGCAGGTCGAGGAAAATGACTGAAGTAGCCTGTTGGGAGTGAGGCAGAGTCAGGGAGAGCAGGCCAAGTCGGCTCCACTACTACTATAAAAGGAATGTGATGGGGGGGGAGAGAGAGAGAGAGAGAGAGAGAGAGAGAGGGGGAGACAGAGAGGGAGAGGGAAGGGAGGGCCACTGCACCACCACCACCAAACATCTCACCCAAAGGGGAAAGAAAGGGGGACACCATGTAAAAAGAAAGACACTCACCCCACTCCAGGAACTCCAGGATGTTCTTCTCCCTCCTCAGCGGGGAGTTGTTGCACTCGTCGTAGAGGCAGATGAGGAAGTCCAGCAGGGTCTCCACGCTGAGACACTGGCCGTTGGACTGGGCCGGCCCGTCCAGGAGCAGCTTCTCCAGCTTCTTCAAACGCACTTCTCCCGACATGATGGTGGTGATGGAGGAGGATGATGATGATGGACGACGACGACCGTGCCTTCAAAAGTGATTTGGGATATGATAACACACAAAAAGCCCAAAATCGCGTCCTCCTCGGTGTGTCGACCTGAAGTGAAGACCACCTTGAGTATGTGGTGTACCGAAAACTACACACACACACACACACACACACCAGGGGGAAAACTTGTGCTAACAGGGGGGGCTAGGACGTGGTTGAATGCGGATCATTCATGACCTCGCTCTTCTACATGCGTCTATGCGGGATCTCACGGGGTAATGGGGACGTGCGGTATTTCCTCATTTTCACGCAGACGACTTACTTCTTCTTCTCCCCCCCCCTACCTCCCCTCCTCCCCCACCTCCCCGTCCAAAAAAAGGGACACTTTACACCAGGATTTCCTCTGGGTCTCGGACCGGCAAGATCTCACCCAGAGCCCCCGCCGTCGGTCGGTGGTGGTGCCTTAATAAGTCCCCGGTCCGGGAGGAGCGGGCTTTCCCGTAGTCCTCTTCTTATCCACACCCGCGGAGAAGCTCCACAAAAACCGTACAAAAACCAATATATAGATATCTAAATGTATAGATATCTATATGTATATACAAAATAGAGCCGTTAGTGCAGTTCGGCGGACCCCCTGAGTTGGTGGTATTCGTGGTTCTCCATTCCTGCGGCACCGAGGGAAAAAAAACGCCTCAACGTCAACACCTCGCAGCGGCGGCGCAGATCTGCAATGCTACAAAGCCCTGCTGGTGCTGCTGCTAATGCTGCTGCTAACGCTGCTGCTGCTGCCCCTCCTCTGGTGCTGGGAGGACTGGGAAAAGGGCGACACGGGCTTAGCCTAGCCGCTTTAGCTTAGCCACTTTAGCTTAGCCTCTTAGCCTAGCCGTTGGTTGGTTGGTGGTGGGGTGGGGGAAGCTAGCGCTTTGCCCCTTTTGCTGCTCTCATAGCGACCACCGAAAGGAAAACGACCCCTCGTTTTGCGGGTGTGGGGGGTGAGGGTGGGGGGGAGGGGTGGGTGTGGGTGAGGTAGGGGGGGAGAAAAAAAAAAGTTTGACTGTTGGGTTTTTTTTTTTATCGCGAGCTCCCCGCGGTGCGGTCATAAGGGCGCGACGCCTCGCGACGGTTGGCGTCGTCCGGCCGACGACCTCTCGCGTCTCCACGGCGACAGCGAGACGTGTCGCTGCTTGGGTCCGAGAAACGAGCACATTTAGCGCACCGCCATCCCAGTTCGGACCTCTGGTCTTCTTTCTTTTCCGGTTTTGGGGGGGGGGGGGGTCTGTTTCTTTGGATGGAAGGAGACGAACTGGACCCGCTGTGGTCTGGTCCTGCTGGTGCCGAGACGGGGGACGTGATGGGGTTTTTTTGGGCTGTTTTTTTTTTCCTAGGATGGCGAACGCGTCATTTATGAATTATGAATGATGGACGTGACGTCACGCCGCTGTTAACGTTTATTTCGGTTGATTCGCTGGCTGCTTAGCAAATGATGTTTAGGTAAAGTCTACATGAATAAAGTGCTTATTTTAGCTGGTTAGGTTTAGGTGTTAGTTTAGAGATGGTTAGTTTAGTGTTAGGTTAGAGATGGTTAGTTTAGTGTTAGGTTAGAGATGGTTAGTTTAGTGTTAGGTTAGAGATGGTTAGTTTAGTATTAGGTTAGAGATGGTTAGTTTAGGTATTAGGTTAGAGATGGTTAGTTTAGTATTAGGTTAGAGATGGTTAGTTTAGGTATTAGGTTAGAGATGGTTAGTTTAGTATTAGGTTAGAGATGGTTAGTTTAGGTATTAGGTTAGAGATGGTTAGTTTAGGTATTAGGTTAGAGATGGTTAGTTTAGTATTAGGTTAGAGATGGTTAGTTTAGGTATTAGGTTAGAGATGGTTAGTTTAGGTATTAGGTTAGAGATGGTTAGTTTTAAACTAACCATCTCTAACCTAATACCTAAACTAACCATCTCTAACCTCATACTAAACTTAACCATCGCTAACCTAACACCTAAACTGTTTAGGTGTTAGGTTAGCGATGGTTAAGTTTAGTATGAGGTTAGAGATGGTTAAGTTTAGCTATTAGGTTAGGGATGGTTAGTTTAGGTATTAGGTTAGAGATAGTTAAGTTTAGGTATTAGGTTAGAGATGGTTAAGTTTAGGTGTTAGGTTAGAGATGGTTAGTTTAGTATTAGGTTAGAGATGGTTAGTTTAGGTATCAGGTTAGAGATGGTTAAGTTTAGCTATTAGGTTAGGGATGGTTAGTTTAGGTATTAGGTTAGAGATGGTTAAGTTTAGGTGTTAGGTTAGAGATGGTTAGTTTAGTATTAGGTTAGAGATGGTTAGTTTAGGTGTTAGGTTAGAGATGGTTAGTTTAGGTGTTAGGTTAGAGATGGTTAGTTTAGGTATTAGGTTAAAGATGGTTAGTTTAGGTGTTAGGTTAGAGATGGTTAGTTTAGGTGTTAGGTTAGAGATGGTTAGTTTAGGTATTAGGTTAAAGATGGTTAGTTTAGGTATTAGGTTAGAGATGGATAGTTTAGGTGTTAGGTTAGAGATGGTTAGTTTAGGTATTAGGTTAGAGATGGTTAGTTTAGGTATCAGGTTAGAGATGGTTAGTTTAGTATTAGGTTAGGTATTAGCTTAGAGATGGTTAGTTTAGTATTAGGTTAGAGATGGTTAGTTTAGTATTAGGTTAGGTATTAGCTTAGAGATGGTTAGTTTAGTATTAGGTTAGGGATGCTTAAGTTTAGTAATTAGGTTAGAGATGGTTAGTTTAGGTTGGAGATGGTTAGTTTAGTATTAGGTTAGAGTTGGTTAGTTTAGGTGTAAGGTTAGAGATGGTTAGTTTAGTATTAGGTTAGAGATGGTTAGTTTAGGTATTAGGTTAGAGATGGTTAATTTATATTAGGTTAGGGATGCTTAAGTTTGGGAATTAGGTTAGAGATGGTTAAATTTAGGGTTAGGGCAGGACTTGCCTTCGCCATCCTAGGAAAATAAATATTGCCCATACTGTTATCTTCCCTGCAGTCAAGCAGCCGAGCAGAGAAATGGCGGTGTCAAGAGAAGCACATATATCATGTTTTAATAATGTAATCTGTGTGTCACGACATTATGATCATGTATGAAATTAATGAAAATGAAAAGTATGAAAATGATAATCCGCCCTTTAGGTTTACTATAGGACACAGCCCTGGGATATAGTGCAGTCTGGCTGTGACATTTAAGATCATTTAATACTAAGTGATAGTATTATATATATGTGTGTGTGTGTGTGTGTGTGTGTGTGTGTGTGTGTGTGTGTGTGTAACTTCCACACAACATTACGCTGTGTTCCCACCAAACGCGATGACGCTTCATCGCGCGTCGAGATTAAAGTCAATGCAAACACGCGATTAGACGCGTCATCGCGCCGGGCGATGCGATGGACGCGATAGCGCGGCGCGATGGACGCGTTGGCCGCGAAAAATCGCTTCCATCGCGTCGCCCGGCGCGATGACGCTTCATCGCTCGAGTTGAAATAATTGAACTTTTGCGGCGAATTCGCGTGAAGACGCGCCGCGACAGCCAATCAGCTTTGAGATCGTCACCGACGTGCTGACGTACGGACGTACACAGTGTTGCACAATGATACATGTTTTATATGATATATTATATGATATTATATTATATATTGACCATAATCAAAGTTGGGGGGCACACACACACACACACACACACACACACACACACATATCTTTTTTACTTCTTTTTTTTTTAGCGATTGTTTTCCACTGGATAACGAGGTTATGGCCGGCTATGAAGCACCAGTTCTGGGCAGAGCAGGTGGTTATCTCAGCCATGGTCGACGAGAGAATGAAATGGCGGAAGAAATGTTGTTGTTTGGGCGGGCTCGTCGCCCGATGCGATGCCGCGATGCCGCGATGAGGCGTTTTTTGGCATATTGGACCAGCGTCAAAACTGGAGCGTCTAGCGCGACGCGATTTCATTTTACACGCGACTAAATCGCGTTCATCGCGTTTGGTGGGAACACAGCGTTACTCGTCTCCGGACCGCCTCCTTCGCGTCCATGTTGGCCCTACGTCACACTGCGCCATCTTTTCCTCCGGGCCGCCGGTCCTCCACCTGCCCCGCCCGTCACACACACACACACACACCGCCGTCACAGCAGATGATGCTGCTGGTGGTGGTGGTGGTGGTGGTGGTGGTGGGGGGGGGGGGGGATTGTCAATATTGTGAATGGAAACTGCGGGCTGTCATGGCGGCGGCGTGCTGGGCCTGGAGTGACGTCATTGCTCCAGACCCAGACAGCGGCCAGCTCCGTCTCTGCTCCGCCTCACATGGAAATGCATTTGCATGCATAAAAATGCATCCTTGGAAATGCATGCCGTCACATTTTTTTTAGTGGTTTTATTATATAACCACCTCGAGCCGTCCTCAAACTGTTTAATTGAATTTGACTAATGGGCAATTAGTAGCCTATTACACACATACACATACATTGAAACTGCTATTTTTCTTTCTTTCTCCCTTTTCAAATATCTAATTGTTTTATTTTTGACATGTTAATGTGATCTCCCATTGCTTTGTGTCACTCATGTTCCCCATACCCCCCATCATCATCATCATGCTCCACAACCACGAGGTTTATCCCCAAGTGGGCATCGACCCCTTATTGATTTTCATCAAGTGGGCCTACAGGCTATTACTGACGCATCGATAGCTCAGTATGAAAATACCATATCTGCCACTAGACATCATCGCCCTCCATAAGAGACAAAGCTTTTTAAAAGGGGGTTTCAAAGCCTATCTAAGGAACTGAGTATCATCTCAACGTCCCATCCGCCTGAATGGACATTGTTATAGCCTGGTCTAAAACAAGGATATCAATGATTTATGACCTACGTATGGTCAACAGTTAAGGGGGGGGGGGGGGGGGGGGGGGTTGCGTGTTGGTTCAAGGTTTCGGCACAAGGATGGTCCATGTAATATAATAAGTAGATATGAAGTTAGACATTATATAGCCAGTACGTCTCCTGGACTATATCTGCTTGAGCTCTGGCGCCCCCTGGTGTAACACTAGAGCGGTACACCTGAAAACCTGCAGGATCCCATTGTAAATCTGTGTTCTTAGCTTTATTGTTGACAAACTGTTATACATTATAAATACAACGGACTAAATGGATACTGTAAGTGACCAACATTTAAAAAATATCGCGATTGAATTACGAAGACACATGCTTAAAAACGACATAGTCTATTTGATTTATAAACGCGTCTGGTAGACTATAAATAGCCAATGCTTCGCTGAAGAGGGCTCGCTTCCGCGTATAAACACACGTCTGTTTATTTTATGCATACATAGTTGCTCTAAAAAACAAACTTCAGCTTGTGATCCGTCCCTAATTACTCGGTCATTACCCGAAATATTTGATCTTGTCGCTGCTATCTAATCTAGTCTACAACATGTCTGATGGTCTCTGCCTCTGCAGCGGGCTCACTAACGTCCCGTTGATGGCCAATCATCTGTTGTTTGAAGTGGCAATTAGACCGGTCAGATGTCGAGGCCCGATTAGAGGTCGAGGCCCCACTTGAGCCATAATGGTATTGCCCTTGTACGTCTATGTGTGTCTATGTGTGCATGTCTGGCGCTCTCCCCTCTGTCTGGTCCTCGTCTCTAGTAATGAGTATTGGGGGTGGCTTGTTTGTCCTCCCAGCTGTATGTGCTTGCATGTCGAGGTGCAAACACAACACACAACAAGCACTGCTGTTTCTTCAAATATTTGACATTGGGATAAAGCCGGCTCTAGTGCCATCCAGCATAATCAGGAAGCCGGTGACAAATGACAATACACCCTTGTCTCAATATGAAGGAATGGGCCCCCCCACCGCCAACACAACTTCAATATTGACTCTGGGCCCCCGCCGTCCCTTAGTGACAACATGGTCGTGTTGTACCACTGGTGCCCCCCAAACAGGAGCTTTGCTCAAATGTGCAAACTACATGCAAAACCCAAAGGTGGTCCTTTTGCATTAAAACTCTCTCTTTGTGTGTGTGTGTGTGTGTGTGTGTGTGTGTGTGTGTGTGTGTGTGTGTGTGTGTGTGTGTGTGTGTGTGTGTGCGTGCATGGGTGCATGGGTGCATGGGTGCATGGGTGCGTGTGTGTGTGTGTGTGTGTGTGGTAGCCTGTTATATAGTAGTAGTGGTAGTACTATAGCTATCTATAGCCTATACTGTATATACAGTAGTATTTTAAAACATCAGGGTTTTAAAACCCGGCCTTTAGTAACAGCTCTCTTCTAAATGTCGGTGAGCTGGTGGGGATCTGGTGTTTCACAAATGGAAGGGAATGAGCCATAAATTGAACCGCTTTCGAATGCAAATGGGGGGAATGTTAATTATCACCTAAGTTGTGGATTCCAGGAGCGCTGGGGCCGTTGATTGAGGAGAAATGGCACCTGGGAGCATCAGGAGGCAGCTTTGAACTAGCAACCCTGTCTTTGACCGGCGTGGGGAGGAAGGAGAAGGACTGAGAAATATCACACACGCAGCATCCTAATTTACCGAATTAGGGGGCTGTTACGTGAGAGGGAAGAGAGGGAGAGGGAAGAGAGGGAGAGAGAGAGAGGGAGAGAGAGAGAGACGGGGGAGAGAAGGGAAGCGAGGTAGAGAGAGGTAAGAGAGAGAGCGACAGGGAGAGACGGGGAGAGAGGTACAGAGAGAGAGAGAGGTAAGAGCGAGAGATAGGGAGAGACGGGCAGAGAGGTAGAGAGAGAGAGAGAGAGAGAGAGAGAGAGAGAGAGGCGGGGGAGAGACAGGAAGAGAGGTAGAGAGAGAGAGAGAGAGAGAGAGAGACAGGGAGAGGTAGAGAGAGGTAGAAAAAGAGAGATAAGAGAGAGCCAGGGAGAGAAGGGGGGAGAGAGAGAGCCCTGTGTGTGTATTTTCCAGATTCTAGACTGTATAGAAGCCATTAAGGACCCTTCAGATGAACTGACGGACAATTGATTGTGGCTGAATTTACATGTCTACATGCCTTGACTCATCAGACACTCTGATTTCACTGTGTTTCACTATTAAGGGATGATTGAAATTAATGTGTGGTGATGATCCCACCACACCACTTCCTAATCGAATAATAATAATTGGAAATCATTTCAATTATCAGCTGAAAGGACCCATAGAACGAACCGAAATGTGTTATGGTTGTTACGTCTGTATACCTTTACCAACTTAAACCTTCCACACAAGAGAAAACTGTGTTCACACACATCCACATACACATTTATTAAATCCATTGCATGACAGAGAGTGTCGTACACGTATAATAAAACGATAACTCAGCTTCTGAGGGCGTGCCTGCGTGCATATTGGAATTATATATATTGAAATATCCAAATCCCAGAATCCCAGGAGCTGCATTTTTTTGATAAGGGTCAAAAATGTAAATGTTCATTTATAACACAAAAAGAAAGTAACTACTGCAGTGCTGCAGAGATGCCCTGGCCTAGATGTAACAAAACATGTTTGTTTGGTACAGACAGTAACAAATGTCACATCATGATTTTATTTTCAGTAAAAATGTGATTCAAAAATGATTATTACCACTTATTACCATTCATATGTGTGTGTGTGTGCGTGCATGTTTGTGCACGCCAGTGTGTGTGTGTGTGTGTGTGTGTGTGTGTGCAACCCTCAGAGTCCGGCTCTATCTCCTCCTGCCTCGGTGTCCACAACGTCATCTGTCATCTGCTCTCTTCCTGTGTTCCCCCTGCAGTCTGTCTGACATCTCTAAACAAACAGCGGCCAATACACAACCCCAGGGGCCCCCAGGGGCCCACAGGCTTGCGAGAGGGGCCACTCTTCTAATGTTTGTGTGACAAAAAAGCCAAGGCAAATCCTCGCAATGGAATCAGATAATCACCCACCTGTGAAGAGCCTGCCTCCAATCCACATCTCCACATACCCCTCTCCTCCTCCCCCTCCTCCTCCTCCTCCACACACATGCACACACACACACACATACATACACTGTTTAGCTAATAACTTTAATCCGTTGGAGAGCACACATGGAATAAACATTGACCTCAGTACATCCCCCCCCCCCCCCCCCCCCCCCCCCGGCTCCCTGCCCACCCAAACCACAAACTTCTCCCACCCCCACCGCCACCCCTCTCTCCTCTCCCTCCTCTCCTTCCCAGCCGCTACACTTGCTTAAGGTGGTGGGTGGTGGTGATGGTTGTGGTGGTGGTGGTGGTGTTCGACCCCCAAGGGACCGAATCAACTGACTAGTCTTTAGGAAAACACTTCACACCAGACAGACCCAGCAGTGACATTGCCCAGTGGAATGTGTACACTGAGTGTGTATGTCTGAGCGTGTGTGTGTGTGTGTGTGTGTGCGTGTGTGTGTGTGGGTGTGTGTGTGTACAAGACGTGCTAGGTGCTACTTGAGGTTCGCAGGGTCGATGTCTGTCTGGGACACGTCTTTAGCAGACAGAGACAGATCAATCAGAATAGACTATTATTATAATAACACTAAAGTGTTAATTATGTGATCTATTTGTATTCATAAAACTGAGGGAGAGTCACATCGAAAAACATCAATTCGACTTAGAAGAGTCCAAATTGCACCGGATCTGATATTTATGTACAATTTAAATATCTATAGGACAGGTACACATTACATGAAGTTCCTTTCCTTGTCGCTATTATAGTTATGCTCATGTTTTATTGTTTCAATTCACAAATTTAAAAAAACAATTGTTTTTCTCTTATCCCCTCCCCCCCCACACACACACACATACACACACATACACACACCAAAGATGTGACCATATATGTGCACAGGACAGAAATACACCGAGACATACACGGTGCGCTTCAGTTGAGCCTTAATGGTTGCTGTTTGAAGTATGGCTACTTAGATATCCTGTAGTAGAGGAAGAAGGGCCTTTATGGTCACACCTTTGTTTGATAAGGGCCCCCCCCCCCCCCCCCAAACCCTCCCCCTCCCCCTCCCTCCCCCTCCCACACCCACCCCCATCGACCAAGTGCGAAAGACTGGGAGCGTCACACGCATATAAAGGGAAGGGCCAGTGTCACCAGTACACCAGTGTGTCTCCGAGACTCAGCTCTAGCCACAGCTCATCACCTCACCGTCTCCATCTCCATCACCTCACCGGACCTCCTGCTTCTTCTGACATTTTTTTTTTTTTTTTTTTGGTTTCTTGGTTACCTGATGATGGATTTTCTCCAAGTGTGCGTCCTGTGCGTCGCGCTGTTCGCCGCCGCCGCCGCCGAGGCTTTTACGCACCAGGATATGAGGGACGCGCTGCTGCAGAAACTGGGTCTGGACGAGATACCCCGCATTTCCAAGAGGGATTTGGAGAACGTGGTCGTGCCGTCTCACGTGAAGAGCAAGTACGCGTCCATGCTGAAGAAGCACCACAGCAGGAGGCGCAGGTCGCTGCCCAGCCTGGCGGGAATACTCAGAGGCATTCCCGGCAACGCAGGTAAAAACAAAAACCCTTTCCGTACTTTAATTAAATTATTGCGCTTTGCGTTTAGATGACATTATGTGCAAAACAAAATGTGTAAAAAATGAATGATGTAAGATGTATTTAAATATAAATGCTTTTTGGTGTCCTTAATGGCGAAATATTTCAATGCGTAAAAAGTGGCGCTCATGTTTTACGCAGCGCATTTAGCCCAATTAAACGCGGATGAATGACAAAAATAAAGCAATGTCTAATCGTATTGGGGGGTCTTGTGTCTATGTGTGTGTGTGCAGACATCTCCGGGGAGTATGTGTACTCTGACACCGCGCGCCAGCGCATGGTTTTCGACATGGACGCGCGCATCCCGGACAACAGCGAGGTGACCATGGCGGAGCTGAAGCTGTACAAGACGGCCCCCCAGCACCAGAACCAGTACCACCACCAGGGGGCGGTGGGGGGGAGGAAGGCCCACCGGCCCGTCCACAACGCCCGGGTCAGCGTCTACTGGGTGGACGTGTTGCCCAACGGCGCCAACCGCACGTCTCTGGTCGACTCGCGGTAAGTGTGTGTGTGTTGTGTGTGTGGGGGGGGTGGGGTGGATGGGGGTGTGTGTATGTGTGAGTTGAGTGTGTGAGTGTAAGTGTGTGTGTGTGTGTGTGTGTGTGTGGGTGGGGAGGTGGAAACAAGTAACACTCATCGGGGTGTGTTTCTTGTCATGCGGTTGTCAAAAAATCCTAAAACGCGCTATGTTGTTTTACACTTCACTTTAATTAATCGCTCTCCCCCACACCCTCCCCTTTTGTGTCTCCCTTTTTTCTGCTTATTAGGTTGATCCCAATCCACGAGACGGGCTGGAGGAGCTTTGATGTGACCCAGGCGGTGCACTACTGGTCCAAGGCCCAGCGCAAGACCCCCATGCACCTGGAGGTGTGGATCGAGGGCGAGAGGCCCGGCGGCTACGCGGCAGACATGGCCAGGAGCGTCCACTTCGCCACCCAGGAGCAGGCGGCGGCGGCGGGCGGCGCCGGCAGCACCACCCTGGGCAAGCCGGAGCTCCTGCTGTACACCCTGAACCTGGAGGAATACGGGTGAGGACCTACAGACGATATGGCGTGTCGGTGCGCCATTTGTGCGTCATTTCGATGTCTTTCGCCCCCCCCCATCACCCACCTCCCCCTTGTCATTGTCAGTCGCCATTTTCATCATTGGGGTGGATTAGGATGATTCCTAGGGTACAGCACTGACGGGGCCCCCCTCAGAGCACATTATTATTATGGGGGGGGGGGGGGGGGGGCAGGGGCCCCTCAGCACATTATTATTATGGGGGGGGGGGGGGCAGGGGCCCCTCAGAGCACATTATTATAGGGGGGGGCCCTCAGAGCACATTATTATTATGGGGGGGGGGCAGGGGCCCCTCAGAGCACATTATTATTATGGGGGGGGGGGCAGGGGCCCCTCAGAGCACATTATTATGGGGGGGGGGGGCAATATCTCTAACATCTCAAAATCTCTAGCGTCTATACGAGTCGCGGTGTGGCATCTAACAGGTCCTCTTCCTCCTCCTCCTCCTCAGTTCCCGCGGCGACTGCGAGGCCAACCACCACCAGAGCCGCGACACGTGCTGCCGCGAGCAGCACTTCGTCAACTTCCGCGCGCTCACCTGGACCCAGTACTGGATCATCGAGCCCGCCGGCTACCAGGCGCACCGGTGCACCGGGGGCTGCAAGCAGCCGCCGCGCCGCGGCCACGGCGGCTACGGGGAGCGGCGGTGCACCGTGGCGGAGAGCGCGCCGCTGCCCATCATGTACCTGGTGAAGAGGGGCGAGTACACGGAGATCGAGGTGGCAGAGTTCCCCAACATGATCGTGGAGCGGTGCGCGTGCACCATGGACAACGTGTCCATCGTGTGACGGTGACGATGTGGCGATGACAATATGCCGATGGCGATATGACGATATATGGCGATGGCGATGGTTTGATTGACGGTCGCCCCGGTCAGTTGATCGATGAGAACAGCAACACACATCAAAGATAGTACTTTTTTATTTAAAATGGGGGGGGGGGGGGGTGAAATGGGGGAGGAGGGGGGGGGGGTTGAGTACAGCGAACTCGCCAAGCAACATTTTCTTCCCACAAGCACTTTAATGTAATATATTTTTGTAAATAAATGAGTTTTCATAACATATTAACGTGTGTGTGTAGTTGCTATGGTGATGCCGAATGAATGGCCTAATGACACACAGTCTGATGTTAATCGCAGACGTGTTGCATACTACGGGTCTGTTTGCACTCCCACTGGGGGGGGGGGGGGGGGGGGGGGGGGCATTCACTAATACGTTAGCGAAGATGACACACACACACACACACACACACACAAAGCTCAAGCTGTCTGTCTGGCAGACAGACAGGGAAGTGGATTCCCAGCTTCCAGGCAGTGTTTGCGGGAGGCATACAGGCAGACAGACAGAGAGGAGAGGCTTGTGAGGCAGACAGACAGACAGGCAGGAGAGGCTTGTGAGGCAGACAGACAGACAGGCAGGAGAGGCTTGTGAGACAGACAACATGAATCTGAATGAGGTCCCACCGCAGAGAAATGTACTTATTGCATCACTTCCTCAGCCAGCTGGTCCACACACTGCAAGACAACCAGTTCTCCAGGGGGTTTCCTTAAGCCATGTGAATTACCTTTATTGAAATAGTTTTGTAGAGGCTAAGAATTAAAAAACGGATCTTAATTTGCAACGTAAATATCGACATTGTTTAAAAAAAAATACATATATTTCCAAAATAAAATAAAAAAGTCTCAAAGACATGGTGATTTCTGATGCTTGATATTTTGTGTAGCAACACAAAGGAATATATATCTGTTATAATTTATACTGTAAAACTGTTATCTTAGCTGCAGCAAGTACCCGGTATACATAAGAGATGGTAGAATTTATTTATAATACGTTGACATTTTGTTACACAGGTAATCGTATAAACTAATATACTTTATAATAATTATCATAATCACATTACATAATCGCCTGAAATCAGTTGACAGAACATTCATGCATGGTTCAAAAAGTGGTGACCTATGTACACGTGTTAATAAATATCAACAGGAGTATTAAACAAAACAAATAACCACCATTTCCATTTTCTAGTCTTCATTAACACTGTAAGCGTCCTCTTGATATCAAAGTTGAGTTTTTTGTAGTTTACTTTCAATAAAAACGAGGCAGACATTTATGTAGCCCCCCCCCCCCCCCCCCCCCCCACCACCAACCAAAAGGGATTCAACGTTGCTCCACAACATTCAACTGTTCTTCCTCTATAGTTTGGACACAGCTGTGCTTCTCTGTCGGGACGGATAGAGAGGCGTTACAATGGTGAACATGTTGGGATGTTGTGTAGCCCTTGTTTTATCTGCTGGTGTCAATGAGAGCCGTGGAAAGATTCTTACCGCCGAAGCAAAGATATTTACAACAGAAACACCAACCGTGTTAGCATGGTTATCTGAAATTTAGTTTATACAAAAAAAGTATAAAAACAGACAGCATGCATGAAACACGTTCCTATTTCACATTTATTTCTGGACTCTATTTTAACTCGTCACTAATCAATGAGACTGTTTTTCTACTACAACTATTGACCTACGGAAAATAAAATGGCAAAAAAATTAGGTTCAAACTCTAATTTCCCCACTGTGCACCTGAATACTATTTTAAACAATTTGACCCCAAAGATTGATAAAAAAGATTTAATTCTGCCATTTTTAAATGCCTTAGTGTCACAATTAAAATACAAAACCTGGCTTGGCCATGAAGAGCTATGTGCATTTGAATACCAGTAATGCCTAATTTAAGATGGGGGTCACTTAGTAGAAAATGAGGGGGCCCTCCCGCCTCACCAACTGTGGCCTCCGGGAGGGGCTATAGCAAACCAGGGGCCGCTTCGAGTTCAAGGGCCCGTTTTAACACACCTTGAACGCAATCAAAAGCCACAAGCCAAAGAGGGTTTGTTAAAAAAAGCAAACTGGTCTTTTTATTGCAAGTCTATGGATTTTTAGATTACAGGCTTGGTAGTGGGAAACAAAAAGGACACAAAATGAAGCCGAATAACTGTTTTAAAGTCACCAGGCGTTTCGGTTGTAATGTTTGATGACAGTGGTCTAAACATGAACAAACTAACACTTAGCTTAGCTACCGAGCTCCCTGTAGGGAAGCTAAGGACTCTATATTCAATACCGGTGTTTCATCAAGTTCTCATACAAACTAAACCAAGCAACAACGAAAAAAAACCCAATATATTTACAATTCTAAATATAAAAAAAAGAAATAAAAATTAACCAAAAAACGGCAATGATAAAATGCATAACCTGAAGACAAAAAAAAACAAAACAAGCGAAAACAAAAACATTCCTAACATCTGCATGGTCAGCAAACTCTCCGATTCTTGATGTTCCTCACAGGGTCTCATCACGTACGTTTCTACTCTTTAAAAACATGCCTTTAAAAGTTGCTGGAAATCTAATCATAAAATTTACAACAACGAAAATGAAAATGGCGGGGGAAAAAAAACAAAAAAACTGAAACGGACACGTTGAACCCATGATGTACAGTAGATAACATAAAAAGCCGCCCCCCCCCCAATCCCCAAGGATACTTTCATATTCTCATCCCTCTTGTTTCCCTTTCTCCCCCCGTTCGGATGTGGAATGTTGTTGCTCCAGATTGTTTAAGTCATTGCAGTCAGTTGGTTGGGTATTTAAAATGTGGGCTCTAGGGGGAAAAAAAATAATAACTTGAAAAGAACAAAAAGAGCTTGTTGGATGCTCCATGGCTCGCGGTCGGTCCGGTCGGGCCACCGGCGCTCTAGAGCACAGTCTCTCAGTAGTAGCCAGGCTGGTACTGCTGACTCCATGGCTTCTGGTTCCAGAACTGCAGGAGAACAGATGAGTGTTTACACACACACATTTCAGATTTGCATGCATTATGGGGACCTTGCATGTTGGTCCTCAAAATGAAATGATCACATACTCAAGTTATTGCACTTTCAGATTTACCAATGATGGCAAATAATCAATGTAAAAAAAAAGACCAATGGAAACATTTAGTAAAGTGCGTAAAGGACAAACTCACCCCTTGTTGCCAGCTCTGGTTGAAGGCCTGGGCCTTGTCCATGCCAAAGTTGCCGTTCCTGTTGTTGCCGAAGTTTCCACTATTCCTGTTGCTGCCACCGAAGTTGCCGTTTTTGTTGCCAAAGTTGCCACGGTTACCACCGCCTCCCCTCTGCTGGAACTGAAACGCAAGGGTCGAAGGAAAAATTAAATAAACCAACACAATGAATGGAAAATAAATGTGGCTTGAAATTGCCTCCAGGGAATATACATGCTAGTTATTATTCATAACTAAACCTACAAATGACAACAGTATTAGGTCTATTTCAAGAGACGGTGCTAAAACATTTATTCGAAACCCACCTGGCCGAAGTTTCCACGGCTTCCACCGCCGCCACGGTTGCTGTTGGCTCCGCCCCCACGGCTCATGTTGCCCCTGCTCATTGGGCCACCTCTGTTCATGGACCCGCCCCTGGGGCCCATGTTGCCCCTCATTGGTCCTCGCGGGGACCCGCCCAGGCTGGGCATGAGCCCGCCTCCACCACCACCCCGGTTGTAGTTGCCCCGGTTGGGGTACCCTCCCCGGAAGGATGGGGGGGGCATGAAGCTACGCGGGGGTCGGTTGAAGCCTCCGCGGGGGCCGGGGGCTGGAGACAGAAAGAAATGATGATGATGATGAATTAATTCATGAATTAATAGACTTGGTAGACTAGTGTGGTTACTTTCTAAAGGGAATTCAGCTGCCTTCAACTAGCAGCTAAATCAGACTCGAACAAAACGGGTTAAGACTAATATTTATTGTAGTTGTCCTTTCCCTTAATGTTGCTGAATCGGTTATTTATTAACTGAACAGCGACCGTCGGTGAAAGTTATCATTTTGGCATCCAGTTGACCGCCCGGTGCTACAAAAAAAAGCAAGGGCGGCTTCGATAGGCGCCTGATAATTTCTCGTATCGCTTGCAGTTTATAACGCTGTATAAATAAAATAATTTGATTACAGTCACAGTAACAACGTTTCACCACATGGGGTGCTGTATCCTAAACGTCGATGTTCTACACTTCTCCGTTGTATGAGCTTTTTTTACACTTTTGAATTTCTGCTATACATTTATGACACAGCTGAACCGGAAAAAAGTCCCTTAAATATCAAGGAAGAAACCTCGAGAACCCTCCTTCTAGGGGGATCTCGAGGGAGTGCAACAATATACCCCCCACTTCTCTCACCTCCTCTGAAGTTGCCCCTGTTCTGGAAGCCGCCGCGGCCCCTCTGCCCAGGGCCTCCTCTCTGGCCGGGGCCTCCGCCGCCGCGGTTGAACTGGTTCTTGCCGCCGCGGGTCCCGCCACGCGGACCGCCGCCGCCCCTCTTGGGAGGCATGCCCCCCTGGTTGGGCCTCTTCTCGGCGGGCAGCGCGGTCTTGCTCTCCTCGCGGTACTGCTCCAGCAGCTTGGCAGACTCCTCCTTCTCCATCTCGGCGAAGGTCACGCCACAGAAGCTCTCGCCCTCCTCGGGCAGGGAGAAGAAACCTGGGAGGACAGGACGGTTATTATTGCGATCATTCAGCATTCGTAAATGAGGCTGTGTTTGTGTGAATGGTTATAGGGTATATCTTTTTTATATTTTATAGTTGCGAAAATGCTGTCGAGTCATTTCAACAGAAAGAAATACAACAATATGGCCTATATGGCTTTCAGATTGAGATTTATAGAGGAACAATATATATCCATCTTGATATATTTAAACACATTCAGTACTGCCACATGCTTTTATTTTAAAGCAGCTCTAGTCCAATGTTGTCATCATTTTTAGGTCCATCTCTTATCCATTATATCTCTACATTTTAATTTTAATTTCAATCAAGACATCACTACAGAGTATTGTGAAGAACATTGTGAAGCCCAATGTTATTGTCATTGTCGTGTACCTTTCATCTTGAGCAACGCATGCTCGGGAACCTCCTTCCCATCGCTCTCAGCCTTCTTCTGGGCTCTCTGCTTGTACTCCTCGTCCGAGGGGCACACCACCACCGCCTTGCGCTGGAAGCCCGCAAACAGACACATCTTCCTCTTCTGGCCCGGGGCGGACAGGTTGGTCTGGAGGGGGGGGGGGGGGGCGGGGAGAGAGAGGTGAGGTCATGCAAGATGATAGCCGATGGAAAACAGCAAGACATTCACCGTCAAGGTAACGATTAGATTCTGTGTTTGCCTTTCCACGACTCGTATTGCATTTCTAGACTTCGAGACTTCTTCATTAAATATCTTATATTGACACCCATATTTCAACTTTTAGTTGTGGGGGGGGGGGGGGCCCCGTTTCACAAAGTACATCTTAT
This sequence comes from Merluccius polli, assembly GCA_030340625.1. Lineage (NCBI taxonomy): Eukaryota > Metazoa > Chordata > Actinopteri > Gadiformes > Merlucciidae > Merluccius > Merluccius polli. Next base: position 34,521 of record JAOPHQ010002947.1, read on the forward strand.
CTCAAAATCCAGTGACGTCATAAATTTGCCTACTTGCCTTTTGTCTCAAAAGCAGGCAAGATACAATAAGACTCTTTAATACTCGAAAACAACCAAATATTTTCTGTGCTGAAGCCATGCTTATCTTAACTTTAGAACTTAATCAATTTTAAAACTATAAAAAATCAATGTTATGTCGATCTATTAGCCGCGTTGAGGTGACAAACTCACGTGGTCCAGGATGTAGTTCCTCTTCTTGCGAGCGGCGATCTCAATGAATTTCCCCAGGAAGAGAGGAGCCCGCTGGGAGATGGCCGTCAGCTTGGTCGTGTCCTTGGACTGGCGCTTCAGACTGTTGATCTGTAATCAATAAATACACGATTAAGTATCAACAGGAAAAACAGTGCGTTGACAGAAACGGACAGCATTTGCTAGGCTAAGCTAGTGATCTCAAAGCTAGAAAATTAGGAATTAGAAGCACATAAGAGTTGTGGTTATGTACACGTTGCTCAACTAGAAGGAGCAAGGCATTAGCACTGCCAGGGGGTTTGGGGTTTGATTCCCACCGGGGTCCACCAATGCAAAGAATGTATGAATCACAGTATTGACCGTGGCCATGTCACTCTTGCAAAAGACTTAAATCTCTTTGTGTCTTCTACCTGGATAAATAAAGGTTAATTACATTTTTAAAAAGTATGGTGCTTTGGATCAAAGCATACAAATGTCACATTTAATATTATGTAATTTAGAAATGACTGAAGTTGTCCATTCCCTTAATGTTGCTGAATCGGTTATTTATTAACTGAACAGCGACCGTCGGTGAATGTTATCATTTTGGCATCCTGTTGACCGCTCAGCGCTACTAGAAAAAGCACAAGCGGCTTCGATAGGCGCCTGAGAGTCTACCTCTCTAAATGCATCTGAGATTTAGATTTGTCATTTTAATCTCCAATAGGAATTTCTTTCATCTCCATGCATCCAACTTTCACACATTATTATTGTTATAATCATTTAATGTAGAAATGACAAGTTATTTCTACAATAGTAGAAAGTTATCATATACTCCAACCAGATTATTCTATCCCATTATTTCTCACTATAGGAAGTAGGGCTAGGTGATATGGCCAAAATCTTCTATCCCGATATAGGTCATTTACTATCTCGATAACGATGTACATCACAATATAGCTCGTCTTCTGTTGATTCAATAGTCTATACAAATTAACCACATAGTAAAGCCTATTTGTGTATACTCCCTTTTGTAAATGAAATACTTGACAAATGAAAAGTAACGTCTCATTCAATCACTTTACTGTCATGCAGCCTTTAAAACCAGGAAAAGACACCACTTATGTCCTATCACGACACCCGAAATCTAAGACAATATCTAGTCTCATAACACAATATCGATATATTGCCCAGCCCTAATAGGAAGACGTTCAGCTGAACAGGAGGACTGACCATCATCTTGTCCACAATGGTGTCGCTGCCCAGGATGTAATATTTTCCAGGGCTCTCCTGCACGTGGTTCTTCACCCATGTGGTCTTCCCTGAGCCGGGTAGGCCAACCATCACGATCATCTGGAGCACAGCGGAAAAACACCGGTCAGAAAACACATGTCATTGTCTCGGGCCAATGAGATGCAGATGCACACTGGAGAAGTAGTACGAGTAAGAATTTATTGTAGAAGATAAAAATATAAGTAAACATTAACAGTTGGCACGATTTTCAGGGGAAGTTTACAGTTAAGTTTGAGTCAGTGAAGGTTTCCCTATGCTTATCAAGTCAGGGTGACAGACATGTATACATTAATATAAAAAATGTACAGTTATGTACAGGAATTGTGGTCGAATGTACAGGTTTTGTCTTCAACAACACATTTGTGTGCAAGGACTCAATTACCAACAATTGTTTCTAAGAGGGGGATTGTGCCAACTGATTTTAACCCATTGTCCTCATCGCAACTGACAACTTTACGTCGAGACACTAATATCGCCATGGTTACCTCGCAGTCGGCCTTGGTGTCAGGGCCCTTGGGGCCACGGGTGCGCTCCTCGAGGGGCACCTGCTGCAGGAAGGTGTAGCCCTCAACCAGGGGGAAGTAGGGCTCGTCCAGCTGGCCGAAGTTGAACTCCACGGCGCAGTTGTGGCAGATGACGTGGGGGAAGAGCGCCTGGCTGGCCAGCGTGTCCTTGGGAACCCGGAACGCCACCGTCGCCTCGCCGCCATTCTTGGAGAAGGACATCTCCACCTCGTCCGACTCGAAGTCCTGGGGAGAGGAGAACATTGGTTTACTCGATCCACTTCGACCCTCACCTCACTTTTGGTACTTTATATACACAAGGATGTCGTTTCCAAAACAGCTCACATCACACCAATTTGAGCCAATTGATTGCCATTAAATTCAAAAAAAGGTTTTCAGAGATGTGCAGCCGGGCCCTACGGCAAAGGATTCACATTACAAATTGAATCATTAATTTCTTTTATGATGGGATCTGCTGTGCATTAACAATGTTTTTGTTTTGCAGGTATAGTATTTTGTTGTATTCCTAGTATTATTTTATCTCATATCCCTATTCTATTTCACTTAGATTATTTTGTCTTATGTGCGTTTTACCTGCAATTTTTATGTATTTTTCCATTTCTTTGTCAAGCTTGAATATGAGCCGTTGTTGGCATTGCAATTTCATTCAGGATTAATAGTCTTAGCTTAAAGTTGCCCTCGTCTTATGCGTTAAATGTGGACAAGTGTTTGAATACTGAGTTTTCTGGCCTTTGCAATCTCATTCAATAGCGATATGAACACAATGCTTTTGGTCTTACAATCAGACAGCAGACGACGTCGTTCTCCTCGTAGGTTTCTCCAAAGTCTTCTGTCACGCAGTTCACCGTCTTCTTGGCCTTCCCAGAGTAGGCGTAGGAGTGCTCCTCCTCACCTGCACAGAAACATGCATCAGCATTAGACTCCAAAATACATGCACGTCAGGGTATGCACACAGAAGACAGATTGCCCGTCAGCTAATACAATGCATAACTGCAGCCATTTTACACCACCTCATCTGCTCCATGACCACTAGAGGGCACCATTTAAGCATTTCCTTTACTCTGGTTTAAATCAATGTTAAACGGGTCATGGGAAATTGAGGTGGTAGGCTTTGAATCTGTGCATTGGTTAGTTGCTCGACAAAATGAGTCCACATAATTCATCATCATCCACAAAATGAAATATACAAACTATCCCACTCCTGGATGAGTACAAAGCTTTGCTGGAGGAAGTAAACTACCCAGCACATTGATTGACATTTGATTGTACATTTAATTGTGTCACTGTGATTGACACGTTGATTGTGGTACTGACCCAGCAGCAGACTGCCAGTGGCCAGGGACCAGCCGACCTGGACATCGTGGATCTCCATGTTCTTACTGGAGATGTGCTTAACTGGGATCTTCTCCGTGATCTGGGGATGGTAGAAAAAACTGTTAGAGCTCTGATAGTTGTTAAAACTATGGGTTAGCACCACTCTAAATTTCAAGCCATGGGCTAGCACCACTGTAAACCTCAGAGCTTCTCTGCCTTTACTCCACCTCAGGCCTCTTAGACCCTCAGAACAACCGTGTTTAACTGGTCCACGATGGGAGGCTGGTGGGGAAGGGCGATCGTTCCTTTGCGGTCGCAGCTCCAAAGCTTTAGAATAGCCTTCGGCTTTCGATCAAACGTTACCCCTCCATTCATACTTAAATCAAAACTCGAGACTTGCACGTTTGCGATGGCCTTTGGTGCACTTTGGGCAACTCTAGTTGTTTTCAAATGTGCTTTATGAATAAACTTGATTTGAAACTTGATTTGATAATCCAACTGACCATTCATCAGGTTATCCGTCAAGTGAGAACATCACTAAATGATTTAAAAATCGACAAAATATACATTTGTATCTCAAAATGGACACATGGCTGAATCAAGCGATTAAAATAAGCAAGTTTCTGCCCTGCCATGTCAGAAAAATGTCATAAGAGTTCATATCACTAGGGACCGCAACTAAAACTTTAAACAAAGACTTACCTTCATCTCGAAGCAGACCTTCCCAGAGTTCACGCCGTAGCTGGCGCGGCCGCCGGACCACAGGTAGGCAAAGCTCTCCATGGTAAGGGACGAGGCGCTGTAGCGGTCCCGCGACACCTTGAAGTGCAGGTCGCAGTTGTCTGGAAAACACGGGACACCGGATTAATCACACTCTCTCTCTCACACACACACACACACACACACACACACACACACACACACACACACACACACACACACACACACACACACACACACACACACACACACACACACACACACACACACACACACACACACACACACACACACACACACACACCTTTTAGTGGAAATTGCAAAGTGCTCAATAGCGTCCCTTTCTTCCCTCCAATTGGTTTAAATAAAACATGTTAAATGTATTCTGTGCTCTATGCAATGTTGCAAAATGGTGGGGGGTTTTGACTGCAGAGTCCTGTGCTATACGGCCGATCGATAGACCTACTTCTGTACAGTACCGGCTTGTTAAAATGGACCGGGGGTCATTAGAAGACAATTACCAACAAGGAATCCTCAACATCCTCCAAGATAAGACATGAGCCTCTAATGCTTGCGTCAAAATGGCAGATTGTACATTTTCCCTCCAAATGCCAACATATTTTACATGCATCTCGACACAAGGCTGTTACGAACACTGCCGATAGATCCACTCTACGCTAGCTAGTTTAACAGCAACACATGGTCCTATCGGGTACTGCGCCAGGGTGACTCACAAGTATCCAGGCAGACTTTAGTGTCATCAAACTCTTCGTCCTCTTCCTCCAGCGGTGGCACGGGGGATTTGAACGAAGCCCTGGAAGCGAGACAAGAGCACAGGCCGTCAGACACGCAGTGAGGGCAGACGGACGGGCAGACAGGCCTCAGCGGTCACACGCGGAGCCTGTGAAGGCGAAACCTGCTGATGATTACGATGGTCAGACAAAAACAAACCAACTACATTACAACTGACAAAAGAAAAAGTCTGGCAGGTGTAGTTTTTAGTGGAAAAGTCACATGTATGGTCGGCCATAGCGGGCCGCACTTACCTTGCAGAGTCCAGCGAAATCGAGAGGAAAAAAAACAAACTACAGAGAGACAGAAGAGCCGGGCGCTATCTTGGCAAGCCGGGCTAGCCGTTGGTGAAACCACCTCCCGGATTCCCGCGCCATCTTTATAAAGTGTTTATGGTTTTCCAGATAGCTATAATAAAAAAAGGTCAGCCATAGGGAGACGCATATTGGTGTATCCAACTGCCTTTGTGTGATATTCCTAGCGAGCAAGTCCTGCCTAGCTCACGTTGTCTCATCAGCACAACAAAGCAGTTGCTAAATATGCATGCACAAGACAATTACAACAGGCTAGAAATTGAGCAATGCACATTTTAAAAGCTAAACTAACACCACAGCCACTTACCAATTCTGTGGTGTTTCAAAATGAGTGGGAAAACTTAAATTGCATATATAGTTGTGCTGAAAAGTGCATGTAATGTAGCATAAATGAATGCTTAGTAATGTCGCTCAATGCCTGTGACTTCAACAGCGATAAATTAACAGAATGTCAGTGGGTCTGTTAACCAGTTCCCATAACACACTCCCCCTGAAGACACTGGGTGTCGGCCATCTTGTCGGTCCTCATAAAGGTGCAGTTAAATGGGCCGGCGTGGGAGAGTTACTGGGCCACAACCTAATCCAGCGTATATTGTCCCTGTGGCTGTACAGCGCACACACTGGGGAGGCGTCAGGGTTTGTGGGGACAGATCTGGCCGGCCCTTAAAGTCACTGTAATTCCATTTGTGGCATACAAGTCACAAAAAGCTAGGGATTGGTGGAGAAAAAAAACAGATCCCGCCCACTCCTTCCAATAAGAAGGCCAATGGAGTCAAAAATCTTGTAAAGTTCATGGGGAGCTTCCTTGGTATGTGTACATGAGTGGGCTGGTTGTTGATGGTCCATGTGAAGTATACACACAAGAAACTGTCTTTTCCTGCGCGTCCAGGGCAAAATGAAAAACAAAAAAGTGACTTTTAAAGCACATGCACACACACACACACACACACACACCACATACACACATGATGTCACCTGCGCAGGGCGGAGGGGAAAGGTGTAAATACACACATACACACACGCACGCACACAGAAAGTGCTCCCACACACAAGAGATGAGACAAATATAGCACCTAGACACCGTACAATTGTTAACACAAAAAATAAAAATAAAAAAACAAATGAGAAAATACACCAGTGCGAGAGCGAAACGATGGCGACTCCCGAGTATCGAATTCTTCCGTGGGCGGTCCAAAACTTTTTCCGGAAAATGTTTGTGCTACGTCCTTGTGACCTACTCTGCGGCCGTTGTCTGTCTGTCTGTCTTGTCTGTCTCCCTCCCTCCCATCCCTCCCCCCAACCCCACTGTTTTCCCTCCTCCCTCCAAATGCAAAAAGTGCACTTTCCTCTACTTTCCACTGTGCTGTCGTTTGAGCAGCCTGATATCTTTTTTTCTCTTTCATCTTGAGGACACAATGGGCTCTTGAAACATATAAGTGTCATGGGAAACAGTAGTCGATAATAATATCCATCGAAGGCTTAAAATGTGCATCTGCTACGTGACAGCAGTGTTGTGTTACAGACACAAGTGTGAGTGGCAACTGCAACAAAGTCAATGGTAAGGCGTCTACTAAGTAGTCGGGGATGGACCCTCCAAAAACATGTGTGAAAATTAAAGTTATCGTTAAAGAAACGCCATGGTAGTGCAATACTTCAACAATAATAATAATAATAATAATTTAAAAAAAGAGGGTTCCTGTTTACTGTGCGCCACTTGGGCGCATCGGCGCTTAACGCCAAATTTTTTTTCCCTTTTAACTTTATTAAACAAAGCTAGGTATGGCGCTTCGGGAATGCCGAAGGCCATCTTGGCTCTGTCCCGTCCTTACCAGCTGTATTTGTTCTCTTCAATAAATTCAAAGTAGCCCCTTCCATGTTCCTCCCGGCGTCTCTTAACACCCTTCTTATTCTTCTGATCAGCATTCGTGTCTTTGTCCGCATCCCCTTTGGAAATAAAACAAAGATATAGAATGAGGTGCTCCTTTTTTTTTTTGGAGAGAGAGATTAGAGAAGAGATATATATATATATGTATATATATATAGAGAGATAAGAAGTGGGGCCAGGCCTGTGTTAATACTCATACTTCAATTAAATGATGGGAGCATCAACTGTGTGTTCACATTAGGGCGAGGAGGAGGAGGAGGAGACACCTTGTTCGTTAACGGCGAGGAGGAGGAGGAGGAGGAGAAAAATACAAAATAATAAAATAGTGTACTGGTCTGGGTGGTGAAGAACATAATGACAACGGTCTTTTACTGGGATGGGGAGCATACCTGTGGAAATTAAAAGAGATAAGGGGGGAGCTATACTATACTGGGGTTGTTTGTTTTATTGTTTTATATTTTAAGTTTTAAATGGCATCTTGTTAAAGTCTTGAGTGTGTTTGTGTTTGAATGGGATGCGACCGTCATGCAGGGGCGCCTCCATGCCCGTTAGGCCTCCCCTCCCATGGTGTCCGGTGGTGGAGACGGTGGTAACTCACTGGTTTCTGCCATTACAACTCGACGTCTAGCGCCACGTCACGAGGAAATTAACGCACGTGCATCACTAACGAGACCCAAAATAACGACAATTTCGCCGCGCGCCCATATCATCTTCATCACCGTCATCATCATCATCATCATCAACAGCAGCGGCGTGCTAGCTAGTTAGCTTATCCGGAGCTAGCGCGGCTCTCGCGGACACAAAAGAAAAATGTAGCTCGCCAGCTAAGACCGTTAGCGGCGTTAGCTGGGGGAAGCTAACGCGCTACAGAAAAAGAAACGGAAACCCATTGACTAAATACAAATAAACAAAACGTCAACGGCGACGACGACGACGACCGAGAGGGAAGTGTATCCGCCGGTCGTTACGACGCCGCCCGACATAACGATATTTATTACAAAAATAAATACAAATAAAAAAACGAGCGACGCTAATTCCGCGGCATCGCTAAGGGCTCGTAGCTACGGGCTAGGCTAGGCTAAGCTAAGCTAGGCTAATGAGGTCACGGCGGCTAGCTCCACACTCGGGTCGCTCCAGCATCGTCCATCCACACATTTTTTTTTTTACACCCACAGCCCGGTTTGAGACTCACCCTCAGCCGCCTGGTCTCCGGGCTCACCGTCCTCCGCGTCGATCTTCTCCATGTCGTCCACGTCGGCCTTGAGCATGGGGTCCATCTCCTCCTCGTCTTCTTCCTCCTCCTCCTCCAGCTCCTCTTCCCCCTCGCCCATTTCTTCGTCCTCGGCCGCAGCGGTCGCAGTGGCAACAGCAGCGGCGGCGGCGCCATCTCCGTTCGCCGCCGCCACCGCCGCCTCTTCTTCTTCCTCTTCGACTTCCTCCTCCACCTCATCTTCTCCCTCGGCCTCGTTGGCCTCCATGCTCTCCTCGACGGGGTCCTCCTCCTCTTCCTCCTCGTCGTCGTCCTCCTCGCCCTCGCCGGCCTCCTCTTCCCCCATGCCCTCCTGCTCGGCGGCCTGGGCGAAGCCGTCGTCCTCGGGCGCCGGCTCGTCGCCCACCAGGGCCTCCTCGTCCAGGGCGGCCTGCAGGCGGTCCATGAGCTCGGCCTTCAGCCCCTTGTCCGACAGCTGCCGCTTCTTCAGCTCGTCCTTCAGCTCGTTCACTTTCAGCTTCTTCACGTTCATGGCGCTCATGGTCTGTGGGGGCCGTGCGGTTATCGATGTGGTGGTTGTTGTTTTTTTTAAATGAAAAATAAAAAAAAACCCAGACGAGATCCGAGACGAGAGATGAGGGTGGGGTGGGGGGCGCTTTTGCTTCTCTTATTTTGTTTTTGTTGTTTTTTTTTGCTAAGCGGATGTAATCTCTTAAACTGCGCCAAATGGCACCCGCGTTCGCTAGCCCTTTTTTCCACCGGCGAAGTGAGCTCAGAGCAGCGGCTAGCGGCGAGTGTGGGGGAGGAAGAAGACGGCGCTTACCGTAACTGGGGACGGAGCGGCGCACACTTAAATCCCTCCCTCCCTCCCCCCCCCCATCTCTCGCTCTCCCCCATCACTCTCTCTCCCCCTCTATACAGCATAGGCCATCTGTCACGGTCGGTCAGACGTGATCACAAAGAAAACATTTACAAGCAGCAGGACAGCAGAGGAACATGGATGGATGGATGGATATCCATCCATGTTGGACCTGCCCATAACGCTATTTTATACAGTAATGTGGTTATACTAAACAATAGGAGATATATATTAGGCCTGGGTCTGTATTCATTTAGCATCGACCGGAGATGGTATACAATGTGCCTCTCCAATGAAATGTCAGATGCAGTTTCATCTAAAAATGTCATGTTTTACTTGAAGTTAGCCAAACCCTTCTACAAAATTAAATGCATATTGAATTTCTCATCATGTATCCCACAACTGTGTCTACTCTCCCCTTTCTCCCTTTGAAAACGTCGCCTACTGAATCATATTAATAATAGCTATCATAAAGACTTCACCCATACCATAATAAAAGAAAAAAGGCAATAAACAACAACAAAAACGTCCAGAAACACCCACTTGTAGCCCATTAAATGGGCTGTCAGTCAAATTACAAAGACAATGGTCGGTCCAGGTTTCGACGATACCAGATAAAAGAAGACAATAAGAGCAACTGAAAAAATTACGGTTACACACATCTGTTAGTTTATGAGGTGGTCTTTAACCTATCATGTTTTACTTTAGTGTATCATCATTTTCATTATACATTTTAACGTCACACTAAAAGATCAAGTAATTGAATTAAAGCCACTTAATTTATTAGGCCTAATGTCAAATCTTCACCACAAAATACGCAAAACCTCCCATATCCGGTAGGGGGCGCAGTTGGCTTTCTTTCAGGTCTTGCAGGTATCCTACAGTTGTGATAACTGTTGGGTGTTGTTGTTTTTTATTCTTTAACAATTAGATGGTTTAATGATTGGTCATGTCAATGATTGGCCAAATATAAAATACTTTATACGATTTTTTTTAATTAAAGGGAAAGTGTGATAGACCGTGAGAACAATGCACCTTTTGTGCGTGACTTTCACTGAGCCGGAAATACCGTTTTTTTTTGTTGTTTTTTTTGGGGGGGGGAATGCATAATTTTCAATAAACATGAGGCTACTGCTCAGATTAGGACCCCCAGCTTTAGATCAATACTTTACCCACCGAATCAACCGGTTTGATGTGTCTGTTATAATAAAGCCATAATATAACTCCTGAGGTCTGCCGCCCCCTGGTGGACGACCCTGGACGTGCGCGTTAATTCACTGACGGGACGAGGACCGACAAGTGCGCTCCTCCTTCAAGGTCTCCACGCGCGCTCTTTCACAGACACACACACACACACACACA
>JAOPHQ010002947.1:50000-60344 GCA_030340625.1 Merluccius polli
ATCCTAGGCCATCCTCAAGATCGAACCCTGGACCGCCCCCAAAACCGAACTCCTCAGCGAACCTTGGAACGGACCCTAGACCATCCTCAAGACCACCCCCAAAATGGGACCCCGCAGAGGAACCCAGAACGGATCCTAGGCCATCCTCAAGATCGAACCCTGGACCGCCCCCAAAACCGAACTCCTCAGCGAACCTTGGAACGGACCCTAGACCATCCTCAAGACCACCCCCAAAATGGGACCCCGCAGAGGAACCCAGAACGGATCTTAGGCCATCCTCAAGATCGAACCCTGGACCGCCCCCAAAACCGAACTCCTCAGCGAACCTTGGAACAGACCCTAGACCATCCTCAAGACCACCCCCAAAACCGGACCCCGCAGAGGAACCCAGAATGGATCCTAGACCATCCTCAAGACCGGACCTTGGACCGCACCCAAAACCGAACTCCTCAGCGAACCTTGGAACGGACCCTAGACCATCCTCAAGACCACCCCAAAAACCGGACTCCTCAAAGGACCCATGAACGGATCCTAGACCATCCTCAAGACCAGACCCTGGACCACCCCCAAAACCGAACTCGTCAGCGCAGCCTGGAACGGATCCTAGACCACCCCCATGACCGCCACAAAGACCAGATCCCTCAGTGGAATCCAGAACGGACTCTAGACCGACCTCAAGATCGGACCCAAACCCGGACCCCTCAATGGACCCTAGAAGAGCCCCAAGTCCGAACCACTCACTGGAACTCAGAACAAACCCTGAACCGGACCACCCCCCAGCGAACCCTGAACCAGACCTTGGACCGGCAACAAAACCGGTCTCCTCTGCGGACCCTAGACCGCCCCCAAAACCGGACCCCTCAGCGAACCCTGGACCGGACCACTCACTGGAAGTCAGAACAAACCCTGAACAAGACACTAGATCGCCACCAAGACCGGACCCCTCAGCAGACTCCCGAGCGGACCCCTCAGACCCTCAGGCGGCGAGGCCCCAAACCGCCGAACCCGGACATGAACCGCTGGGTGGCGGAGCAGCAGCAGATGGTCGCTGTGGTGAAGTCGGTGGCGGCGGTCGGCGGTAATGGCGGTGACGTCTACCCGTACCAGGTACTGTTAAGAAAGAACCGTTTCCTAGCAACGGGTCACATGCAGTGTTTATGTCCTATTATTTGAATTTCAGAGTGAAATGGTACAGACCTGACGAAAATCATTATCAATAAATCTAGAAATCGCCAAAAAATTACTTACTTTGAACATCTTCTCATGGCGCTGCTGCTTGGACGATGTACGATATTTTCCCCAGAAATAAGATAATTCTGGACTCTTAGTACGTTTATTTTGGTTTTCGGCGCCCGTCACACCACACGTATCAACACCCCCCCCCTTTCCCCTAACGCACCGGTCCTCCCCCCAAACCATCAGCGCCGCCGCCACCCCTGCTTAACGTCCTCTCTGAGTGAAGGAGGTCTTTACCGGAGCGCGTGTCAGCCAGGGTTTGATTCATGAAGGCCAATTTAGCCGCCTATTTAGACTCCGACACGGCTCTGGCCCGGTGTTTAAAAGCACTAGCGCTAATGGAGGAGGATCAGGCCTGGAGATTTATCCCCTTCATAAAACGTGTGACGGTCGAGAAGCATTTTGTGATCAATGGAGGTGGCAGAGGTGGCCATGTTTAACAGGAACCGCTTTTGAGATGTTAATTAATGCAGGTGAAGGGGGGGGGGGGGGGGGGCGCTACCAAGAGACTCAACACCGGTGTTAGCATGCGTTGGGGTTTGCTCGAACACAGAAATGTTAGCGTCGAGGATTAGCATCCTACTGAAGTGCATTAGCGCTGTTCTTTGTCGGAGACGGAAAATGACAAGAAGAGTCCAAAAAGCATAGCGTAATGCAGAGGGAGTCATTCAAAAGGATTCAGTTCTTCGGTTAGTGAAGCGAAATGTCGTGAGCTTTAAAATATTCAATTAAATCGATCGAATTGAGAGATCGGTATTTTCTGGACCGTCATCCAAACTAATTAAAGCAACGCTCAATTGACTTTCTGATCGGAAATGTAAAAGGTTAGTTAACTGACCCAACCTGATCACTATGGACAACGATGAGGTGAGAGACCAAACCTAGTCCCTCTCTCTCTCTCTCTCTCTCTCTCTCTCTCTCTCTCTCTCTCTCGCCCTCCCTCCGAGCCCTAACGTAGGCTTGCTGCCATACTAATTAGCATGTGGCGGATGGGTGTAGTCCAGCCTGTTGGAGGTCACAGGAGGACACATGCTTCTGTCCTCTTCTGAATATCCCTGGGAGGCTGCTAGGAAGGAGAGAAGGAGGCAGAGGAGGGAGACGAGGAGGATGAGGAAGAGGATGAGTAGGATTGGGGGGGGAGGAAGAGGAGGGAAGGAGGAGGAAGAGGATGATGAGGAGGAGGAGGAGGAGGAGGAGGAGGAGGAGGAGGAGGAGGAGGAGGAGGAGGAGGAGGAGGAGGAGGAGGAGGGGAAAGAAGAGGAGGGAAGGAGGAGGCGAGGAGGAGGGGGATGAGGAGGAGGTCACTGTAGAGGATATGGCAGTAAGACGCATTCCCTCCCGATGCTATGGCAGTCTCAGCAGTAGAGTCAGCGCATGCAGAGGACACTAATAAACACACATATACATGTAAACACATACGCATTTCTGCCCACATAAAGGCGATACGCGGGGACAACTGATACACACATGGGGACGAAACAAGATCAAGCCAACAGGACAGGCACACACACACATCCTGTTGCAACCTGGTGTGTGTGTGTGTGTGTGTGTGTGTGTGTGTGTGTGTGTGTGTGTGTGCAAGCTGCTGTTACTCAGGGACTGTGCGTTTATACCAAGACTCTGTGCCATCTGACTCATGTCTGTTCACCAACCATCACCATCATAACAGAATAATCACCATCATCGTCATCCCCACCGCCATCATCATCATCATCCCCACTGCCATCATCACAAAATCACCACCGTCCCCAACATCGCCAATACAACCAAACGCCGAACCAACACGTTTCCTCCCGAGGACATGTGACTCTCTCCCCATGAACCTGACATGCTTTCCAAATCGAAGCCTAGAATAGATGCACATATGTGCCCAAGCTGCACCACTGAACAATTCCCATGATGCTCTACTCATTTTGGTGCCGGTGTCAAGTTGCAATTACAGTTTTTGTATTTTTAAGCGGTGGGGAGGGGGGGGTCTTTTTCTTTTTAATGAGCTCTGTTGTGTTGTGTTTCCTCGGCAGGCTGGCGGGGGGGTCCCTGAGGGGTCCGGGGGTGCAGGGACTTTGCAGAGCAGCCCCAAGTTGGCTCACATCGCCAGGGTGGCCACCGTGGCCAACTCCGCCGCCATGGCCTTCCTAGCCAGGTAGGCGGAGCTGCGACATCACGGCCGATGCACGCACGCCGTTTTGGGCGATTGGTTTTAAAACGTTACTCGCAGGGCAGCGAGGCAATATGAAAGAAGAAATGTATTAAAGGAGCGCTGGATGAAGGATTCTAGACACGTGCGTGTAACTGTTTGCAAGTGGAGTACACCCGTCTGTGTATGACTGAATTTCACAATTGACCTCGACTCAAATCAACTTCTAGGTCATCTTGGTCAAATGCAATCTCTTAAGCAGACACTTGTATCCAAAGTGGCACACGTTAAAACGGCACATGCCATTCATGAGCAGGTAGGGTTTTAAGGCTATCTTCCTCAAGGATGCCGTCAGGTAGACCACACGGACATTGGGGTTCAAACCCAGAACCTTTTAATATTGTAATGTTGTATAATATTAATAATATCCTGTATGGTGTCATACATATTGATATTATCAATGCACTGATATCATGAAACGTAAATAAATGATATCATTAATAAAAGTTCATGATTGGACCTCGTTCTCCCGCCTCGCAGAGCGGCCCAGAAGTTGAACCTGAGGAGGAAAGGTGCGTCCGCGGGGCCGGGCGGTACCAGGCGCTCGGCCCATCGCTCCACCTGCTTCAGGGGTCTCATTGAGAAGAACCCACCCCCGGTCCCTCACTGCGTCTTCCAGAACGGCAGCAGAACCAGAGAACCACAGAACACTGGTCAGGTGAGAGACCTTGTTAGCACTGCTAACGTTAACGTTAGGATACTCACATGCAGATCTTCATCCAAAGGTTTCCAAAAACAACCAGATACATGTGAAGGAACATTTTAGGGATCAGAGACAAGGGGGAGTGGCTTATGTGTCAGTGCTATCGCAACAAAATGTGAAATAAAAACCCCAAAAAACATTTGGTTACAGTGAGGTGATCATGTCATTGGAAACCCGAAAGATTCCTCCTTTATGTTTCCATCTTGGATCCCTGTAATGTGACTGTAATGCCTCCATCTTGGATCCCTGTAATGTGACTGTAATGCCTCCATCTTGGCTCCCTGCTCCTCCCTCTCAGTCTCCAGGGAGGAGGCAGGCGTGATCAACATGGCCGCCCGCTCTGTGCTGTATTCTCCGGGGCGTCGTCTAGGGTTACGGATAACAGCCCAGATAGACTCCCTGCAGTCCTCACCTACCTGACATTCACCACGCCCTCTGTGTGTGTGTGTGTGTGTCTTTGTTTGTGTGTGTCTTTGTTTGTTGTGTGTGTTTTTAGTCCATGTGGATGGGTACGTTTATTTGAGTGTGTGTGTGTTTATTTTTGTTTTTTATCCATATGGTTGGGTATGTCTGTTCGTGTGTGTGTGTATTTTGTGTGTGCTTGCGTGAGTGAGTGTTTGGTTTTTGCTAATGTATGTCTTTGTGTGACTGTGTGTGCGCATCAATAAGCACACATACATGTACAGTAAGTGTGTGTTATGCATGCATGCATGCGCGTGTGTGTGTGTGTGTGTATGAGAGCGGCGTGATGTTCGTGGCTTGGAAGTGTCTTTATGAATAATTAAATCTCTCTAGAGAACGACACATGTCCATATGGGGCGGGACACACATCGAAGAATTCATCATCCAATGTGGCTGCATATGGATGTCACCTTTCATAATCATCAGTCGATGATGTCATCGTGGTTTCAAAGAGAGCGTAATGAGCCAATCGGAGCATGTCCTCTGTGATCTCCTGTGATTTCTCCAAGTAAAACTGGATGTTAGCGGAGGATGCGGATTGGATCGTGCAAAAAGTGACAAAACATGCTAACCAGATGTGTGTTAGCCCTTAGAGGCGTTATGAGGGGGAGCGGAAATGGTATGATGTTATTGTTTAAAAAGAAAATGTAGAGAGGAGGAAGTTACATTGATTTTTTTTTTTTATGTCAAATAACGGATAAACTGATTTTTGGCCTTCAAGCTAAAAAGGTGAAAAAAAACAATTGACATGTCATGCTGTCTTTTAATACAGCCCTTTACAATTTCAACCAAAACCAAAAAACGATGGATTTGATCCAGAACCGGGGGTGGTCTGGTTCCCCAGCGCTGCGATAAGCCTGTAAACCACTTTAAGCCAGTAAGCAGTCCGTTAAAAGGCTGTCCGTTTCAACCGGACTTCATTAATTTGACCACAGAGATCTTTACATTAGTCGTCCATCCTGTTGTACTTATCTCCTGTCCTCCTCCACTCTTCCTTAATCCCCCCCGCCCCCCCAACCATTTCCCCTTCAAAAAACTAAAGAAAATAAATCGTAGGACTACTTCTAAGCAAAAGGCACAGCGTCTTAACTGAACGGATGCTACCACATGGTTAGCTTAATGGTAGTGCTAAGGCTACAGAAGGGAGACCTTTAGCGTCCGCTGAGTGGTTCTTTATGGTTGAAGAATCCATTTCAACCAAAGCCTTAAAAACCTCCCGACTGCCATAGGGAGCTACATTAAGGAGATTATCACAGTGAGATATGGAGCTGACGCTGGAAACATCTATCGTTACTGTCCTGCTGTGTTTTAATATTTTACTTAGTTTAGATATTGGAATATATGGACTATGGAGGACTATTCAGAGGGGAAATAAAGTCGGCCTATAGGGCCTACATATTCATTTAGGAGTATACTTTGGAGTATAGGACTCACCAAGAGTATCATTTTAATTTAGTATTATTAAAAGGTTATTCTGAGTTCATAAAGTTCTTACCAAACTCAGCAGTTGGAAAAAAGGTGAAGAAAGCTAGAAGCCTCTGTCCTCTTAGCTGCTGTGTAGTTATGTGAACATGTAACCTATATTTGTTGACATTTCTATATGGTTGTCATTTCTGTTTGTTTGGTGATTGTTTTTCTGGGTATCAGATGCACATGAAGATCTGTTTTCCAAATAGATGACTTGGTGAATTTTAGATGAAACCATTTTTGAATGTCATTTTACGTAATTGTAATTTTTATTGCTATTTCTGCTCGCATTGCTGCTCACACTCCAATATAAAGGGGTCAGGAGGTTTTAGAAAGATACAAATTGCTCCGTAAAAGCTTTGAAAACTGCTCACACTTAGGTTGAATAAGTAATGAACAACTTTGGACGAGAAATGTCTTTAAAATATCTTTAAAATGTTTTTGTGTGCTTTGGTTTGGGTCTACATATAAACACAGCTTCTGTCCTATAATCTGACCAGAAGGTTGAAATGGTTTGAATCCACTGGGAAAATATAGTTGTCCCATAGCCCAAGCAAGGCTTCAAAATTAAGTTTGAACGGTCAAACAGGTTGAAAACAGTTTTCATTGTTTTAAAAGTCCTTAGAGGATAACATTAGATAATTGGTGACCAGGTGTGAATGCTAAACAGGATCACAGAAAACCTAACCTTAGATGACATCATCACATTTTGAAAACATAAGAATGTGACTTGGAAAGTAAAAGTCCATGCCATGTTTTTGGCAAAACCCTTGCACTGAGCCAGATCATTTAACTCATTGGGTTTTGCTAATTAGCAAAATCAGATGGTTGACTCCAAATACCAAATATGTCAGTGAAGCTTTTGTTTCTCCCTCCCTGGGACCTTAGTGAAATTGATCTTCAGCAAGAGACTTAAAAAACTTCATCTTGGATCTGGAAAACCACAAACTTTCCTAATTCCTCACAAACACCAACGCTGTCTATCCCCTCCCCTCCGACGACTCCTCAAACACAACCTCAAAATCCTCTAAGTTGTGCGTTTCACCACTTCATTCCCAAGGTCGACTTAGAGGCATAAATTCTGTCCTGTACTTTCTGTGTGCCAAATGTCCCATCTGGGATTAATAAGGTACCATCGTGTCTTATCTAATCTTATAAAGACAGCGTGAAGGCTGGCAGAGACCGAAGAAGTTTTTGTTTTATAGCTGACTCAATGTCGTTTCGGTTTGACCATTGAGCGTCCCATTAGTTAAGACCAGTGGGGTCTCCATGGGGATCTTGGCAAGTAACAAAAACATGGAGGTGCAAGAAGTGCCGAAAAAGAAGTTTGGGGAGGTTCGGCAACCTCGCCAAACATCTTTTCCGCAAGAAGTTTGCTGCCCACTTTATACATGAATGTATAAAGACACAGTTATATTGCATGCTTCATCTGATCTTCAACCATCCGTAGCCCATTTTTCCATCTCTTCATCTGTGTTTCACCTTGATGCCCCCTCTGAGGGCTTTCAATGGGTCTACGTCCCTCTCCACAGACACCGTCCTACCACTCACCAGACAGATCCTCTTTGAACCCAGCCCTCGGTGTCTGGGAAAGGGCTGCCATTTGACCTACTCTTCCTCTGTAGACACTTAGTCAGCGTTTTGTCCTCCCGTTTGCTTTGACTAATTTATAATGGACGTTTATTTAAACAGAAACAAACACAACACACACTTACATAAATGTCTTCTCTGTCCCCTGTCTGAGTTTGGGAACCAATACAAGCGGCACTTTGTAGAATGTGGCAGTTTTATATCGTCACTTGCACAATGTCAAAGTCGCTTTGGTTATGACAAATGTGTTTTGTCGCCAGTCGTTTTGTACAGAAGCATCTGCCAAATGCAATATAATGAAACATAAAATAATGTCATATAACGAAAATGTTCCACCCCGTCTCGCTCACCTCTTCTGTTTCCTAGGTCAAAGTCATCCTGAGGGTTTGCCCCCCTCCTCCCCTGACCTCCGATAGCCCCATTCGGGCCCCGCTGCTCCGGATCGACCCATCCAGGAAGAGGGTGACGGTGGTGGAACCGACCTGGAACAGCCTGCCCCGGGCCAAACTGTCGCAGCGCCGCGAGGAGAAGGCGGTTTTCAAGACGTACACCTTTGACGCCGTCTACCCACAGGAGACGGGCCAGGTCCGTTGCTCGTCCTGCCTCATACAGCACAGTCCAATGAACCGCACCCGAAACTACACTCACTAGAACTAGCTTCAGCAATGTGTTATTTAGTCATGGGAACATGGCTCAAACACGTTTTCCTTGTGCTTAACTTTATCAATGGAAAACATATTAGTAAACATGGTTAATTTTATTAACCGAAACATGATTAAAAGATGTTCCTGTTTATGATTGACTAGTTTTTACAGTTAACTACCGGATGCATGGCTTTATGAGGGATATTTTTTGGGGAGAACTTGTTGGAGGTTGAAGTTGAGGATGTGCAGATATTAGGCACAATTTGTGATGTCACAAGATGAGCCAATCACAATTCGGTATCTAAATACATACAGATTATCTGTATGATTGGGGTTTTATCTCTTTCTTGATGAGGGCAAATACAGAGGCGCAAAGTTTCCATGACAGTTTATTCACCAGTTGTGGAGCATTATGTTTAACGAACAGAAATACTTTAAAATGTGCGAGATATTGGACCATTAAAAAATGAAAATAAAAAATAAAGAATCCATTAAAAAATCCTCAATTTAATGATAAATGATAAATCATCCAAACATCTCTGGATATTGTGAGGCGATTTCCGCTTGACAATCAGTGCTGTCCATGCAGTTTGAGTTGAGTCTTTGGTTGATCTTTAAATACAAGTTATGCTCTAATCTCTATCTCTAATGCGATGGCTATCATAATCCATATCTTGCTACTCTATCCTAACAGAGCCCAGGGCTACTGGCTTTATCTCCACACGGATGCATAATGAGCTGTAATTGGTGGCGACCGAGCTCGGGTCACGTTTTCTCAAGTGCTCCTCTTACGCATTCAAACTGTTAATGTTTCCGACCGATTCACCTCACACCTGGTTAACTGATTCTGTCTGGCGGTTTTGGTGTTGTAAATCCCCTTTCCATCCCTGTTCAAGTGTACAACATTTATAAACCAATAGGAAGGTAGCAGAGTCTCGGGGTGGCGGGAGAGTGCAGTTGCTAAGCTTTTGGCTTCAAACCTTGAAGCTTTCGGCTTCAAGGTTTGATCCCCAATGTCCGCAGCCTAACCCGAAAGGCCTCCTTGAGCAAGATGCTTCCCTGCTCATTCATGACATGCATCTGAATTCACTTTGGATCAAAGCGTCTGATAAACAGAGTCCCATTTAGTTTTTTTCCAGAGGCATGTTATTAAGGAGCAGTTAGTGGGTTATGGCATCTTGCTCAAGGAGCCAAGAACAGGCAGACTGCAGACATTGGGGTTCAAACCCAGAACCGTTCGGCTGGGAGTCAAATACCCTAACCACTAGACCAGTGGTTCTCAAATGGGGGTACGTGTACCCCTGGGGGTGTTTGAAGGCACTCCAGGGGGTACGTGAGATTTAAAAAAAAAAATGTGTATAGCCTATTTAAAAATAGCATTAATTAAAAAAATATTATTTAATAAATATTTAAATAAAATATAAGTTGAAGTTCATAAACATCATTTTATATTCAGAAGGTTATTCAATTTCATTACCCTAAAAACCCAGAGTCTCCCCCCGTACCAGGATGTTATGACCCAACCTGGCACGTGCCACATATTATCAACTGTCAGTTGCTGTTGCCTTGACAACTTTTACTAACCCTAACCCTTTATTTTCAACAAAAATTCTTTGCGCTGGTTAGGGGTACTTGCCTGAAAAAATATTTCACAGGGGGTACATCACTGAAAAAAGGTTGAGAACCACTGCACTAGACTATCCTACCACTCCCCCCCCATGACCCCTCTATGACCCCTTTGGATGTCACGATGAAGATGATAGTGGCGATAAAGACGACGATGATGATGAAGATGATGGTGTATATAGTGGACCTGAATGATTCAATCAAGTCTTCTCGCCGTCCCTCTTTTGCTCCCCTGCCAGGCGGAGGTCTGCGCTGGCGTGCTGACTGACATCATCCGTGGCGTGGTGGGCGGGGCTGACGGCTGCGTCCTGGGTCTGGGCTGTGTGGAAGCGGGTGAGTAACAGGCTGCTCTCAGGAGCCACGGGGCCACAGGATGGGGGGGGGGGGGGGGGTCCTGGCCCCCGCAGGATCCTTTATTA